>VURO01018288.1:0-20199 GCA_015108175.1 Pelvicachromis taeniatus
TGGCTGAGATTAAAGTTATAGTTTTCACACAGCTGAATAAACATCAAGCAGACAACTGATTATCAGAAGTGTGAGATGGTCGAGAATATACTCCGGTGTCCTGTTATATTTCAGATAGCAAGGAGCAGACGGCTGAGTTTATTAAACTTCACCGAAACAATCTGCAGATTTCATTAAAATTTAATAAACCATCATCTTGTCTTTATTTTTAGTTAGCACATACCTTAAACACTCAAAGCTGTAAGCTAATGATAGTTATATAAGAGCAGATGCGTGCTGGTGCAATAAGCTGTACGTTTTACGTCCAATGGATGCATGATATGATTAGTCGATAATCAAAATAATCGTTTGTGGCAGAGTTTTTGAAATCTGCATAAAACTGCATGTTGAATTACTTTTTGAATATTACTTTAAATAATTCTGCTGAAAGTTTAAATACAAAGATCAGTATTGCTGAACTGCAACATAGTTTGGGTGCAGTGTATTTTTTGCATACAGGTATAATAGAATAACTTTAGTGTTGAGTATGAAACTTGAGTATGAACTTATACAAAATGCAAGACATTAAAAAACAGTTTTATCAATTATAAAAGCCTATATCAGATTCATATCGGTATCTGCAGATATCCAAATTTATGATATCGATATCGGACATAACAAAGTGGTATCGTGCCATCTCTAGTTTGAACCAGTGCATGACCCACCCTGCAGCGCTTTGAATCCCTGTAGGGGGACCCTGGTGGAGCCTGTGACAAACTGCAGGAGGCGTCCTCTCCTCTCCTCACTGAAAGCCTCCACTGCCTGCCAGAACCACCGCACCACATTGCTTTCACTTGTGCAGTGTTTCAGACGGGTGTTAGTCTTCCAGTCTGCAAGGTCTATTTTTCCTAGTCCACCAATAATCAACTGAAGAGATTTAGAGACGGGGTGGTGGGTAGGGGTTGGAGATGGATATAATAAATTAGATAATGCAGAAGAAGAAAAATGGATCAAAACTACCCATCCAACATGTAGATATAGTCAAATTCATACAAATATTTAAATAGGAAGTAAGTGCTAATATACTGTTGACGAATCAGACGTGTACCTCAAGTTCTTTATGGTCGAAGGGTTTGAGGAGGTGCTGTGGGATGAGCTCACTGAAACCCTTCTGTAGAGCCAGAAACTGGGCTTCAATTCCACGCATAAACCTCCAGTTCACATAAAGTCTGAAATGAATAAAATAAAATAAAATATACAGCAAAACGTGGGCCAAATAATAATCTGGCAGATGTTAGTTAACACTCTGTATCTGTTTATAAGTGTACAATCTGTATCTGGTTTAGAGGACTACTTTGGGTTATTACCTTACATATTCCTTCTTATTCTCCTCAGTGACGGGGATATTACGGCCATTAGGCTTGAGTTCATGTTGTGAGAACTTCCCAAAGGCATTGTGCTCTACGCAGAACGTGTGATCGAGGACTGAAGTGATGTCATTCTCCCTGCACACAAAACATCAAAGCAAAAGCTGAAACAGAAACTATGTACACAAGCAAGCAGGCTACGAACTAAGCAGTCTGTCTGTGACAGGCTGGAAGGATTCGGATGCTGGTGCTTTTGCTCACAATATCCAGACAAGGCTTTTGTGCAACTCGGGGTCGGTGGTCTCCAGGTCGTTGAGTTGGATGGGTTTGCCCAGCAGCTGTTTGTAAAAAGGCAACGTGAAACTCCCGTTGATGTAGTGACCGTGAAAAACTGCCAGGCCCATCACACGACCCACAAAGTGGAAATATGACAGGTGGTCCTGAAAAGAAAGACAGCGTGAGACACAGACTCTGGCCTTATTGGGTATGTGGGTTTACTTGTGTGTACTCACAGGATTGATGGAGGAGTCTGGGTTGATCTGTAGTGTGTAGATATTGTCTGTGGAGTACTGGAACAGGCCGTAATAGGGGTTCAACATCTCATGACACAGCAGGTACAACCACTCCCTGCAGACAGACACCACAATGATCAAAAAGATGAAGCAGCACAAAGACTTTGGTAAAACAATCAAATACAACATCCTGTCTTTGAATCCAGTTTTTTGTTGTACAAGAAGTTGATCTAGCACTTTTTCAAAACGTGGTAAATTTACAAATTATACAGTATAGTCAGTTAAGTAAGTGGCTCATAGTGTAGTGGTTTACATATTTGCCTAACAAGCAAAAGATGTTTGGTTCAATCAGGAATCTACCAACTCAAACATGTGGCGCTAACTGCTGTGGTGACCCCCTTGTGAATAAAGGAGCAGATGAAGGTAGCTTCTTCTATTACCAGTATACTTTATTTATCGTCCTGAGGTTTGTTGGAAGAAGTATGCTGTAATTGACGAGCAAGAGAATCCTATAGAGGTTATAGAGCTCATCTTGGCAAAGCAAAATGTGTTTGGCACAACAAAGCATTCTGATCACGATTCTGTCAATGCTGCCAGACAGGACAGGTAAAGGGAAAAAATATGGTGGATTTCTTTCATAAACTGCAAACAAGTTATAAACTTTACATATAGTTCATATGTATTTTAAATGATTAGAAGTAGGACTAAAACACTATTTCAGCTCCCTGTTACCAAAGATTTCATGGTGTCTTTTCTCATTAGCTGTATATTCAACTCATTCAAACCACTTCAAACTAGTCAGGTGTGCTGCTTGGGACTTCAGGAAGTGCTTTATTGTGTCTGAAGTTATTTGGATGAGCAGTTCTCACATGATAGATAAAAGGTGTTTCCTGTCACAGCTTCACAGCTGTGCTTGCATGCCAGGCTACCCCTTACTATCTGTAAATTCTCAGTGGGAAACACTGCAGTAACATTTAGGCGCAGGCATAAAAAGCGCTCTCACCATGTACTTAGCTCCTGGTACTTATTTTAAAGAAAGCCACCAATAAAAGGTTACGCTTCCATTTGATTATTAAGCAGTTATCTTGGTTAGCATTTTCCCTGTCAAAAAACATAAACAAACAAAAACAGGAATGATAAAAGCACCGTGCAGCAAATTACCTGGCCACTCCACCATAATCGAGGCCTTCCTCTCCCCTGAACTTCACCATTAGCCGTTTCTTCAAGTCTTTGGGCCTCATCTTCATTATCTGCCGGTATGACTCCTGTATGACACACACAGCTCTAATTACAAGGTATCAGGTTTAGAGCAGTTTTACTTTGTTAATCGGTTATTTAACAGTCACAGTCAGTGCTTCTGTGTTTCTTCGGCTTCCACCTGCACTCACCTCAAAGATCTCCTCTCGGGACACCTCTATGCGACAGTGTCCCGCTTGAGGCTGCTGCAGCGACAGTTCATGGCGGAGCAGCTTTAACTTGTGCACCAAATCTCTTTCATATCGTGCCGCCAAATCTCCATCCCCGCCGCCGCCGCCACTCACTCCTCCACCGCCCCCCTCCTCACCCCCCACATCCATCTGTGGGGCCTGGGAGGATTCCTTAACTTGTGATTGCTGACTAGAGGTGGGAAGAACAGAAGGCGAACAGAAGAGAGATATGAATATGTGGAAGAACGCTACTCGGGAGAGCAGTGTGGATTGTATGCAGTCCCATTCAGCATAAGCAGAGAAATCTACCATAAGCTCAGGTTTCTGTATATCATACAAGTCAGCAGTGTTAGTAGGTTATGCTTACACCGGTGACAGATCAGATTGGTGCATGTTTTACCTGATAATGTTGTGTAGGCGCGGGTCTGTGAACTGTGTGGTTCGGTTGTTGTGGTCCACAAAGTAGATCCGGCCAGAAACGGTGCTTCGGACCTCCCAGCCCACTGGTAAAGGTCCGAGTTCCTCGCAGCTCACGCTGGCCAAATCCCTGCACCAGTAACACGTAAACACAGTGAGAGAGAGCCCCACGTTTCCTGAACATGCATACTACATAGTGAAATGCTCATATTTTATTTATCTGTTGGCTAAATAAGAGCATAAATACAGGGCGTGCTCTAAACACGCATGGAGCAAAGGGTTTGTGCATTTCTTTTAGATATCGCTGCTCATCACAGGGTAAGTCAAACTGTATATTTAGTGTCGGGTCACAAATCTGAAGAAACTGTTAAATTCTTTGGGCTGAAAACTTTGAGAAGCTTATTAAAACCAAAACATTTGTTGAGGCTGTTCCATGCTTAGATATGTTTGTACATGTTTACTGTGATCAGTATGTCAACATGAAAGATTTTGCATTTTCCTTCTGTGTGAAATAAAACACTTGAATTTCATCATTTTTGGCACTCTTTACATAACCCTTCAATCATAAAGTTTAAAGCACAGTCATTTTGACATTCTTATGATCAAGGTCAACATATAGGGTCAGAAGCAATGGCCTGTTATGACAGATTTATAGTTAGCGATGATTAATATTGCTGACATTTTTACGACTAGGCGCAGTTTGTACTGTCAAAATCATCCATAAATCTTACTAATTAAGAATTGTAAGAGGTGTAAAACTGTCACAGTCAGCCATTAGCACAAATTATGAGATCATAAAACAAGATGTATCTACACAAAGTAGAACGTGTAGATAAAGCATGATATAAAATGTAGATAAGGCACTTAGGGCTAAAATGTTAGCTTGAGTGTATAAATCAAAATGCTTAAAATATTAATTCTAGTGTATTTGTCAAGTCAACCATATCACTTCCATTTTCGAAAAAGTACAATATTAGAGACAGAATGCCAACAAACTGATGGTCGTCTATGAGCATGCACTCAGCAAAAGTAGGAAGGAAGAACTCCCTCTTAACATGCAAAGAAAAGGGCCTATTTTTACACATTTTAAAATGACATCTAAACCTACAACCCTGGGAGTGGAGCAGTTTGGGGGTGTGTTATGTCTGTCTCCAGATGCAATGGCTAAGTCTCTTTGTGGGCTTTCGCCTCTTTTCCAGTTATGCTTGGACTAAATGAAGTGCGGCATAGCCATACCGTGGTATCCGGGGGTCGTGCCAGGTGCTGACGCCCGTCTGCGTGTGGAGGAAGTACACCTGGCCCTGCACGGTTGTTCGCTGCTCTGTTTTAACAAGAAAAGAAAGCCATTAAATGTTTAACCTAAAGTTAAACAAATATCAACAGCTACAACAGAAATTGGTCAGAGAAGTTGCTCACTGACCGTATCCCTCTGGCAGGTCAGGCGGTTGGTGCCCATGCGGTCTGTTCTGAGGGGTGTGGCCATGACCTCTGGAGTCCTGCCCTCTGATTCGCTGGGTTTGAAGACGGCTCTCCTGACTGGGAGAGTCAAGCCGACAGTTCCCGCCTCCCGCGGCACCGGTGGAGTCGGAGTAGGGCAGCGGTTCTTCACTGAAGCATCCCTCAAACACAGGTCTACACACAAACACACAAAGAAAAACACACGGGAATCACATGATGGGTCAACTGCTTTTTATTTAAAACTCAAACAAATACTTAAAAAATATAACTAAAAAAATCATCTGACCCAAAACAGGTCGTTGTGTAACATCACATGAGATCCAAACAACAACCTTGTATTTAAAGTTAGTGTGTGATATTAGCCGGGTTAACATCTGGTGACACTAACCCATCATTTTCCAACAGTCCTCTACAGTCCACGACAGGGCCTCCGCTGCCAATGCGGTCTCGTGTCTGCAGGCTCACTGTAAACAAGCAGGACGGACAGGTCAGAGAGTTGACGGCGTGTTAGAGGGGGAGTGCAGAACATACACAGTGAAAGAAAAGCAACAATATGACTAATCTGTACATACGCTCTATCACTCTCCAGCCTTACCTACAATCTGCCCCCGCACTGCATCACTGTCAGAGGGGTTCAGCTTACATAGATCTAGACGCTGGTCTGAAACAGGAAGCAAATACATTTTTATTTTCTTGACACAGCTGCATAAATAAATGGTGTGAAAATGTGTGTATTTAAAATCAGAGCAGTAGATAAAGACGACGGCCTTACATCCTGTGTCTTTTAGCCTGCTGATGGCATTAGAAAGCAGTCGTATGCAGCCCAGAAAACCTGCCCCCTGTCGTTTATGGATCTTCTTGTGGTTCCATATACTGATGGTGATGGAGTCTGTTTTACCAATGTAGCTAAAAAAAAAAACAAGTGACATGCAACAAGGTCTCTTTAATCCGGGTTTTTATGAAGGAGAGACATTTTAAAGGTCAAAGATTCAAAGATAAAATACGCTGTTGCCCAACAAAAAGGTAAATAAAATGAAATGACAATTTTTTTTGAAAAGAACTGATTGCGTTTGTTTCTTTAAAGAGTCGGAATGTATCAAACAATCAACATCTGTAGATCTTCTGTAACTTTATTCAGTTGTTACGTTTACATAAAACTGGAAATCAATAGAAATGATAAAGAATAGATGAGTTGCTGCTAAAAGTGGAGGAGTTTAAGTGTCTTGAGGTCTTCACGAGTTCAATCCAATTCAATACAATTTTATTTATACAGCGCTAAATCACAACAACAGTCACCTCAAGGCGCTTTACATTGTAAGGTAGACCCTACAATAATACATAGAGAGAAAAACCCAACAATCAGATGACCTCCTATGAGCAAGCACTTTGGCAGCAGTGTGAAGGAAAAACTCCCGTTTCACAGGAAGAAACCTTCAGCAGAACCAGGCTCAGGGAGGGGCGGCCATCTGCCGCGACCAGTTAGGGTGAGAGAAGGAAGACAGGACGAAAGACATGCTGTGGAAGTGAGCCAGAGGTGTGAGATTGACGCAGGGATAGGGGATGAATGCTGTGCTGATCTGTGGTGGTGAAGACGGCGCTGAGCCTAAAACTGAAGCTGTTGATTAACTGGTTGACCTACGCTCCTACCTAGGCACTTTCTGTGTCTGCGAGCTTGCTAGGGTCTGTTTGGGTCCCAGTGATTTCAAATTCATCATAAGACAGTGAGTGTGCGGGTCAGCTCAGGCGTCCGCATACCTGACCGGTTTTTGGTAACTGCGCAGATTCGTCTGCAGAGAATTTACATTACAATCCACCAACGATGCATGCAACAAGGCAGCAGACTTTAAAGAAGAATAACAGGAATTACTACTTGGCTGTAGGGTGTCCAGCTGTCCGTGTCCCCAGCAGAGCATAATCCAGGCTTTAGAGATAGGAGGAGTTGAGTCATTTGAGAGGCATTCAGAATAGAGCCACTGCTCCTCCACATCGAAAGAAATGGTTCGGGCGTTTGACAAGGATGGCTCCTAGACACCGGACCCCTGGTTAGACCCAAAACTTGCTTGGTCTAACCTGAGGCCTAACTTCTGACTCTCAGCTGGCTTGGGAATAACTCTGTGTCATCTGGAGATGACTGGGAAGAGGCGGCTGGGTGAAGGAAGTCTGGCTCTTTCTGTTTGAGTCCCCAGTATACCTGCCGCGTTTATCACTCTGTGCTGGTAACGTCTTTGACAGTCGCTTCTATTCATGCTTGCCGTTAAGGCACAGTCAGCCACTGCAGTCTTTTCATGAATGATCGGTGTTGCCACTCAGACAATACCACCACATCAGTGCAGATTTAAGAAGTAGTCAAAAAACTGTTTCCGTTTTTTTTTTTTTAAAGCACAACAGAGGGTAAGCGGTGAACATAAAAGCACTGTTAGACTGCCGCCCCATGACCTGAACAAGTGGTAGAAAATGAATGGATGGCTATATTAAACTAATTATTGTCATTTATTTTAAATAGCTACACCTGATGAGATGTGTAAATTACTTTACTGTAAAATCATAGTAGATATGTTTTTAGAGTTGTGGGGGAGACTCACAGGTCATAGTGTTGATTCCATTTGGGGTCCAGTGTGCTCTTTACTGTGTCTGTAGAGTGGCATTGACCTGATCCGTCCACCACCACTTTGGCAAAAGGATCTGGCAGACCTGCACACAAAAACTTGTAATTAAAAATCCGTTGGACCATAAAGTCTCTCAAAATCCAAAATGGCTTAGGTGCTCCTCACAACATGATCTCCATGATAGAACATTTAACATAAATGTAGTTGCTGTATTTGGATCTAGACTAATACTGGCCTGGAGTTTAAAAACAAACAGGAAATTCAGTTTGTTTGCAATTCTTATTAACAGTACTTGAGATTCACCATCTAATCTGACAGGAAATGAAGACTCTAATCCAGGCAGCCTTTAACAAATTCTGACCAAGAACAAAACTGGGCACATTCGGAGAAGCTTTGCAGCCTTAAACAAACCCCTGATTGTGGGGTGACAGTCAGGGTCATTGTTGTATTCCAGCGCTACCACAGGTCAACAGTTATCCCTCAGAACAGCAAATGAGCAACATCAATGGCACTCTGTTTTCAAAGTCGCTATGTCACACGGCCTCTCTATAATGTCAGAAATATGCATGTGAAAAAGATCGCAATCAAAGTACTTACGAAAGAAGTCTTTCTTTGCGAGGTTCTTGGCACATAATACTGCAAGAGAAAGGGGGGGAAAAATATGAAACAAACATATGTAATGTCACAGCACATAGGCTGACACAGTGGACGCATCTGAGGGGAAAGAATGTGGGCTAAGATAAATGTATGAATACCAGAGGATGGTCATGAAAGTGGATATGACACGCACAGAGAAGCACAGGCTAGTGTCAGGCAAAATGCACAAAGACACAGACGCAGGCTCAAAGACCACCCACGGTAAAAGCGGCAGACCACTTTCTATACCCACACCATCTTTGTAGAGTCAGAGAGCAAAGCTCAATCTGACCAAGACTCTGAGAATTTGTAAGTGTGTGCAAACTGTTGTTTATCGTGTATGTGGGTGTACACAAAGTCTGGTTATTTGTTTCCCCAGACAGCTGGCATATGACACCCTAGGCTAGCTCTCCTCTAACACTGAAAACACAAGAGATCAACAACTTTACAGCTATTATTATTATTATTATTTTTTTTTTTTAGAAATACACTCAAGTGTTTGTTTCAGAGCAGAACAAAAACAAGCTGCATGTTAGTTTTCACAGCTGAAGCAATGCAATTCAAAAGGTAAGCTGTAATCAACATGGATAATATTTACACTTCACGTCCACCGGGCCTTTGTCAAATGCATATGCATTGTTTTTATTCAGGCAGGTAAGTAAAATGTAGGGTGTATACCTGTGAGCTCTTCTTTTAAAAGAAACACTAAGGTTTTTGTTCTGACTGCATGGGAACTCTATGTTTGCTGTTCAACAGACTCAGCTGATCACGGTGCGTTCAAAGGAGCTTCAAAGTTCATATCTTCTTCCTGCGCTCTAGTATTTCTAAAGGTAAAAAAAAAAAAAAACACAAAAAAACCAACAAAAAATTGGGCTAGTTTCATTTAGTCACCATCAGCTTCCAGCAGACACTGCAGTATTTCTGGCTTCTCATCCCGTCACAGACGACGGCAGATCTAAACTTAGTTTTTGTCATTTTTAACTTCAGTTGTTAGGAGAAGAAGAATCCACACACTCCATGTGGGCAACAGCACTAATACACAAACTGCACTTTCTGCCATAATCAGTAATCGTTTGCTTTGGAAGGCACTGAAGAGTGGAAATCACTAAAGCTGCACTAACTAACAACTAACAGCTCGAGTCAAAGTGACTACGTGCATGCAAACACAGCAGTCACAATGCCTCAAGCTACTGCTGTCAATGCAGAGAAAAACCACACAGTTAAGCCACTGTACTGGGTCATTAACAATATATAGGTTATGTGTGGATAAAACATGATCTCTTTTGGTGTCATGTTACTGCAGAATATCAGTGCGAGTCTGGTGATTCACAGTCACGCCGATATTCTGAGGAAGTAAACGCAAAATCGAACGCTAACAGCACATTTCTTGAGCTTGACTGCAATGTCAGCACAATTTCTTTCTTTTTTTTTATTATTATTCTTTAAATATTAAAAATACACACACTACTAACATAAAGGTCACCAGAAAGTATTTATGAGTTCTTGTGCTAAAGTTTCAGCACATGACAAGTAATTAAGATAAACGGCCTGCTCTGTAGCCAGAAACAAGACAGCCTGACAGGACCATAGAAAAATAATGTGCCTTCATTTTTCTGCTGTTCATTTTCATATTAAAATGAACTGGGGTGGCAGGGTGGTCAAAATCAGATCTGAGTGAGAATGTGTAACCCAATCAATCACCTACACGGAGCTTGGCAGGGGAGCGACGGGTGCTTGGAGTGGGTACGAGAGTCATCCCACACATATGAGGGATTGCTGTGACCTCCATTACACATCTACCGCAACTTTTAATTACCTTTCATGGCAAGCTGAAACAAGCTGACTCCGCATTTACTTTGATGATCCCTCAATTATTCGCTCTTCTTTTTTTCTTTTTTTTTTCCAACCCAATTTGCCAAATATTTGCGTTCCTCAACGTGTAAATTTGGTGTTTTTCTTGTTTTGTGTCCATTAACAGATTTCATCTTTGAGCTTCACGCTGCTGACCTGATAAAACAATTTTTTTCATTTATTACCCCAGGCGCTGGACTAGATCAGTGTAATTAATTCTTTAGAAACTGATTAAAAAAGTATTCTGCATATTAATAAAGATAATCTTAAAAGTCCTTCATCCAATCTCTGCTAACTGAACGAGTCACTGGGAACATTTCAGAGAGAAGTACTGCTGGTACCATCGGTGGAAAACAACCTCAGAGCTTAACTGATCTGCTACACACCTAAACTGCCTTTTGATTCGGTTTGGCCCAATACAGCTATCTAGGAAGTTAGTCAGGCAGTCAGTGGTTTAGGATGTGGTGACCAGAGTGGCATGTACGTGTCTGGTGTAGCCTAGTCCATTTCCTGTGATTAACCAATGGAGAATGGCTTCAGGATATCCTTCCCTATTCCCTGTCAACCTCTTCCAATCCTCTCCTCCTGACTCACACATTCCACACTGAGACTTCATCTTTTCTACAGACATAATGAAAGAAACGCAGTGTGAGAGGAGAGGGAGGGAATCGAGTTTCTAAAGTCTGCCACCTATTTCAGACTGGAAGTAAAGGAAGCCTCTGTCGCTGTCCCTGCTGTGCTATTCACCAATTCTTCCCACAATGTGTTTTCTGACTTGCTCTTCTGTGGCCCTGAATGTGTGACAGGACCTTTCTCAGCATCTCAGGAAATTCCTCATTCTGCGAAGGTCATGGCTGGTAAAAAACACACAGAGCTTACAGCCTAACAGCTCAGCTGGTTCTCAGTTTCTTTCCCCAGTGTCATTTCCCTTTCTTTTTATTTGCATTTACTGCCTTTCTATTTTAAAAAAAGGATTAAAAAGCTAGACAGTCAGCGGGGTAGTGATGTGGGGGTTTTATTCAGCCAATCTTGAGGGAACAAGCAGAAACAGTTTGTGAGAAGTAAAGAAAAAGTGAGCCTCTTCTGCACCAGTCAGCTACATAAGGCATTGAAAAATCGCACGATCCTTTTAAGACAATCAACCATCTCCTACAGACGTTTGCAACCTTGCTCTACCTCTTTTGACACCAGATATTCTTAAGATAATGACCAGAAATGCACAACTGCAGCGCTAATTTAAAGCTTCCTAAATGACCATTAATGGCCGAGTGCTCCGGTAAGGAAGTCAAGATACTGCAATCTCTTTGCACTCTGATCACAGCTTGAGTCAAAAAACATGATGAATGCTGACAAACTTACAAGGCGGTCTAGACTTTCTTGTCTCGACAAGTGCCCGCAGCCTTACAAGCAGAACAACTCGTGAGCTATGATGTCATTTCCTGTATGACCTTCTTCTCTCGGCAACAAAAACAAAGCAGCGGTTGGTGGACATGTGAGCAAATATCACACCTACTTAATAACAAGTAGCCTTTAGTACACAGACATAGGACAACAGAAGGGCTTGCACAAACACCCAGACAATGGTTCTGTAATGAAGAATAAGTGGACACTGAGCCTCTTTAACCTCCTCATCTATGATTCTACATCCTGTTTTGTGTGCTTTTCTGTAAATGTGTTTCTGCACATACTGCAAGCTTAGTAAGTGAAGGGATTAGAAGTGCTTATGCTGCTTCCTAAGTAAGCATGAATTTGACTCCCCCCCCCCGCCTCTGTTTTATCCAACGCACAAACACCTTTTCACTCTCATTTTTATTTCACTGCTTTTTGTTTCTTTTGTTTGATTGCTCCTCATTCCCTCACACCTCCATCCTCATCTTTTCAGCTCCTTCACCCCTTCTCTCTCAAGTCACCTCTTGTCCTGATGCTGCCCTGTATTGCAGCTCGGGCAAGTTAAGCGCTCAATCCGACTGACTGGCACCAAAACCTGAGTGGCACGTGTTGCGTCCAGGGACAAATTAACTTTATCCTACTGAATGATTGATTCTTTAATTCCTTTCATGGCAATTTCCACAATAAAACAGCATTCACTCACAAATACAAACACCCTTTCTCCCCCACTATTTTTGACCTACTTATTTTCTGCATCTTACCTTGACCATAGTTTTGCATTCAAATATTATGTTTCACGCTCTCAAAAACCAGAGATACACTACAGCTAGTTATTATTTTCTTTCTCATTAAGTATTTGACTTTCTTTGTTCTTCCATGTTATTTAAAGCAACACAAACTTAAGAAAAAGATAATGGAGACAGGAAGCCACAACAATCACTTGTAAACACAATGAACTCTCTGAGATCTGACCCAGTGACAAACATGCTTATGTCCCTGCTGCATACACACACGCTTTTCAGATATACTGATGTTTGAGAGGGGGGGGGGGGGGGGCAGCCAACTCTTTCTGGCAGACTAAACAGAGCTGGCCAGCCTGGCAACATTGCACTCCCATTGGCTCATTGCACATTCCTCACCCAATTAGAATTCCACTCATACCTGTGGGGGCGGGGCACAGTCAGGGGCAATAACCTCAGGTTGCATCCAAGTTGAAAAATGGATGACTAGTATATATACACACACACACCTTCTCTGCTTGCTTTCGTCTCAACTCATCTGATGAAACTTTATGACAACATACTTCTTATAGAGCTTATTTTACTGGAGTGGCTTACTGTAAACTTTACCAAAAGAGGACAGGATCTATTACAACCCTGGATGACTGCAGTGTTTTAACTGATTCTGACTAAAATACTAAAATGATTTGTTATCAGTTAATCTACCAATCTTAGTAGTATACAAAACACCCGCTTACAGTATATACAATGACATAGTCTATTTTGATCACTGATCTCACTCTTGACATTCAAGAGTGACACCAGTCCTCTGTTATTACTTCAAACAAAAGGAGTGGTGAACTGTTCTTTTGCAGATCTACATGGCTAAGCGAGACTCTGCGATAACGTCAAGCGCAGATAACCTCAAACTGAAATTATAAACCGTGGGATAAGTGACAAAGTGTGCCACATCTGTTAGCCTGATTCCCGTCCTTCCTTCTTGAAATCCACTCTGAGAGGAAGAGTCAGTAAGTAAACAGCATGTGGGAAGCATTTTCAGACAGCACTTCACCTCATCAGTAGTGACAGGCATTTGCTTTAAAAGACATCTATCACGATCATACCTTTGCAGTACTCTGCTGCAGTGCTCCATGAAAACCACACAAAGAATTATTTAGTCTGACGGAAAGCAAATTTTATTGTGTGTTATTGCTCAATTTTGACTCAGGGGGACAAGGCGTCTGCTCAGCGGCTCAGATGGGTCATTTCCATTTGAATAGAGGCCCCTGGATGCCCAGTGGGGTTACATTATAAACAGTAGGAACCTTTGTTCCAGCTGTGACTGGAACAAAACTCCTATATGACCTACAGGGCAGACTCCGACCCACAAACTGAAAAATAAAAAAATATTTCAATTCGGTTGAATAAATGACCCCTGAAGAACAAACAGGCTCCACTTCCTTTGGTGGGGATAAGTTCAACGAATCCGACTTTTGTGCAGCTACAGCTGACACAGCAGCGACATGCCAATCGATACTCATTGGTAATCCGGACTAGGATGTCAAATCTAGCGAGAGATCAATTTTCATACAGGCTGCCGCTCGACATTTGCTCTCTCCCTCGCGTTACACAGCTCGCCGCATTCCGCTGAAGCGGAGGTTTCGGCTGGTGGTCAGCACCCCAAAAAAGGGTGTAGCTAGCAAGCGCTAGCGGTCAACATTAATCACAATGTTACTATTAGCTAGCAGGCTAAGAAGCGACTGTTAGTGGTTGATAAAGTTCCTGAACGTGGCTTTTAAGCGTCGGCATTTGCCACGACCAGAAAACAGCGGACTAGTCGCCTGTCTCTGCTGCAAAACTCACAGGACAGTGAACAGCTCCTCGTTGTCCTCTCGGCAATTTACTTAGCATCTAAGCTAACGGCTAGCACTCGGTTGGTTGTTGCCACACAAAAACCGGATGTTTGGGCGAACAGCAGACTCGAGAGCTCAAAGACACTACACGCCGTCTCGTTAGGTTTGCTAAAATCAACACGTTACCGAGCAAACACTGAGTTCCGGTGTAAACGTGCGCCGTAAGCTCTTTCTTTCGCTCTTGCTTTTACCTGTCAGTCGGATTTTGATGCTGGACCCGTTCCTCCGACTCCCAGGATTCGACATCACTCCGGGAAAAACGATCACACAAACTTCCCGTTCGAGCAAGCCAAAATCACAGTTTCACCAAGTAATGGAACTGCGAATAACTTCAGTTCCCACACATGCGGTTTGCTTTTGATTTCCTCACGGATAAAAATGTATTATTTCACCGCAAAGTCTTGCGCTCCTTCGAAATCCGACAACACGGGAGAACATTTTCGGGCAGGCTCAAGCACGTACTGACGTATTGTTCTCAGTGTCTGTACAGTACGTGCTCGCTCCGGGAAGCGTGGGCGTGCCCGTGGTGATCAGATTCTTTCAAGTGTTTAGACATTCTGTTTGGGTTTTTTTGCACTAAAAGTGCAAAGGCCCTACTGGAATTTCTCTGTTTATTAATATGCAGGCAAAATAAGTGTCTTTTTGAGGGATTTAACATACTCAAAACTCATGAAATGTGAAAAATTACACATTTTAATGGTTTCACAGATGGGTGGTGCTGGCCTGCCAAAGTGGCTGGCCTACCAAAATTCACTGTATCGAGAACTCATCCAGGAGGTCACAAAAGAACCCAGAACAACATTAACGAGCTGCAGGCCTCACTTGCCTCAGGCAGAGTTCATGATTAAACAATAAGAAAGACACTGGGCATAAATGGCATCCATGGAAGTGTTGGAATGAGAAAACCACTGCTGACCACAAAGAACAAAAAGCCTTTGTTCTTTGTGGTCACATTCGCCAAAGCACATCTTGATGATCCCCAAAACTTTGGGAAAAGTTTCTGAAGGGTTAAACAGTCAAAAATTTCTCCCCAGAAATGTGACAGACTCATGTCAGCTACCACCCACACTTCATTGCAGTTCTTGTTGTCAAGAGTGGCACAACCAGTTGATAGGTTTAGGGAGCAATTACTTTTTCACATAACACCAGGTAGGTAGGTTTGGATGTTGTTTTTCACCTAAAAAAATAGTCGTCATTTAAAAACTGCATTTTGTATTTACTTGGGTTATCTTTGTCTGATATTAAAATGTGCTTTTATTGATATGAAACATGCAAGTGTGAAAAATTTGCAAAAAAAAAAAATCAGGAAGGGGGGAGAATGCTTTTTGCTACCCCTGTAAAAAAACGATATGGACGGTAAATATAATCACTGTTTGCAGTTTTCACACGAGCATTTTCCCAATCCAATCCAATTTTATTTTAATTTGACTAGGATCTTTTTTTAAATGATGTGGATTTTTACACGTTAGTGCTGAAGAATACTTATTTTTAGCTGTATTTTTTTTTATCTTTAAGACTTTTTCTGTCTCATTTTATTATTGCAAAGTGAGAGAACAGGAACAGAAAGCGGACACGCTAGAGGAGCCTTACTTCATCAGAAAAAACTACCAAGTCAGGCGACAACATCCTCACACACAAACAAACCTCTGGAAATGACAATACAAGGGAGACTTCAAACATCAGCTGCTATTTAGGCTTTCCTCTACTGCCATTACCTCCCCAAGAACATTGTTACCATGGCCTTAGAAGTCAACATGGGGTTTTACCGACAGAGGATAAAATGGCAAATTTACACAAATCTTGTGCTGACACATTAGAGCAGCAAGAAGGGAGCTCAAGGAGCAAATAGACCTTCTCAAGCAAACAAGCTGCACATCAGGCCACTGCAGTCAGATTTCTCCCTCGGACCACACACTTGGAGAACTGAAAATGCAAAATGGAAGAGGCTGAGGAGCCATCCATTACTGTTTCTGGTCATAATGAGCCTTTGATTGGGCCAAAACTACCAGAACCATCCAAACTGGACATGGAGAATGAGTCACTGAACACAACTGTGAGCGTGATCAGGAACACAATGAAGCAGGTACATGTGATTAATTGTTTTGGTAGCAACTGAGGACAAAATAATGTTTTCACTATAATCTAAACCAGTTTTTGCAGTTAAACCAGTTTCATCATCTCTCTTAGGTGACATTGAGTCCAGACATCAAACCAGTGGAGAAGGTGGTCAAACCACGCCGTCAGATTTGATGGAGCAGGCAAATTTTATTTATTTAACAAATTTTGCATCACAGCACTGTCTGCCATTGAGGTTAATATTAAAGATGTGTAGGCTGGGTATGCAGTTATGCGATTTCTTTATTGTTCCATTTGTTCCTGACATATGCGTCCCTCAAGCATTTCGTTCTCTGAAAAAATAAGAAAAGCAGACTGTAAGATTGAGAATTTCTGACTTTCAACTTCTCATTACAGATTACCCTGAAGTCAGGATCCTAAAGCTTCCAGCAATAGGTTCTCATCTTTCACAGCCTTTTCAAAATCTTCAAAAGACACTTTGCCATCACAATCATGGTAAAGAAGTAAAGATGGGCCGAGGTTTGCCAATCGACAAAACTGCATTTACGGTTTATGGAAATTTCATTAGCTGTCGCTATGGCTACCATGAAGCATTTACGGTAGCGTGTGTTTAAGAACCTCAGCGGTTTACTACCAGTGGAAATACTGTAACTACACATCCTTTCTACTTGAATTTTTAGTGCAGTAACACAAAAGAAAAGATGCCCCAACACTGACCACTAGGGGTGGGTTTAAAAATTAGATTTTCCGATTCAAATCGATTTTACACGATAAAATAAAGCTTACAAAACCATTTCAAGAACCACCAAACAGCTAAAACAGCAAATGAGAGCAGGTAAATGGATTCCACACAAAGATGTAAACAGAAAGCGTGGACCCAACGGCGAATTTTGATAAGTCGCCACAAAATTCTAATTTGCTCTCATTCCCACATACATTTTGCAATCTGGACCAGACCTCTCACATATAATAAGGCTCCGCCCCTGAAGATTTTTCATGTGCCAAATTTGACATTGGCAACATTGGCGACGTTGGGTCCTTCATCTGGCGCCACCTAGTGGGAACAGGAAATGTCATGTTTTAGAGGTGGGTGACCCCATCTAACAGGAAGTCAGCCAAGTGTAATTTAGGTGACATTTTTTCCTGTTTTCAGGAAAAATAAATCTAATATGATAATAAATAGATAAATAGATGATAATAAATAGACAGATGTACATTAAAATATATTTACAGAAAGTCATAGCAGTTACTTTTTAATATAGCACTCTTTTACCTAATTTCTTCTTTAACAATATCCCTACACAGAATCACTGCCAATGAAAAAATGGTATAGCTAACCTCATCAACCCAATCCTAGTTGTTTAGGTTTTTGTCAATAATTTCTCACTTAAATAACTTTAAAAAATTAGTGCCTAAATTAACCCTTCGACAGCTCTGCTTTACATTTCTCATTCAAAAATCAATTAATATTTCATGGTCCTGGGTCGGTGACCCAGTGTTTTGTACTTTTGTTTTTGGATTTCATCATGGTTTACGACGGTTGTGTTTTGGGTTTCAGTTTTGTACTTCTAGCTCTCCTGTTCTCCTTGGTTTGAGATTTCTAGTGTTTAGGTTTTGGTTCCTGTGCCCCCCATGTTTAGTATAGGTTTCGTTCTGTCCTTGCGTTTGTCTTCTTGTTCCCCACTCAGTCGTGTCTCATGTCGCTCCTGTCTCTGTACTCAGTGTTCCCTCTGTTCAGCGTCTAGTCTGGGTCTCTGTGTCTGTCGTGTATTTCCTGTTTTATTTTGACAGTCCTGCTTTGTGTTCAACCTCTGTTTCCCGTCTTGTCTGTGTAATTAGTACCAGCTGTGTTTCCCTTCTGTCTCCCTGTCCTGATTACTCCGTCATGTATTTAGTCCCCTGTCATCCAATGTTTGTTGTCCGGTCGTACCCTCAGTTTGCGGTTGTGCTCTCTTGTCATGCCCTTGTTGGTTTTTCCTAGTGTGTGTCTCTTAGTTTCTAGCTCTGCATTTGAGGTTTTGGTTGGATTTTGTAACGTTTATTATTTTTAAGAGTTTCCAGCATTAAAGCTGCGCCCTAAGTTACTCCCTGCATTTTGGGCCCTTCATCTTGCCTACTACACAGCACCAGCGTGACAGAATATGACTAATAAAAAAAAGCAAGCAACAAACTTTTGTAATAGCATTGCAGATGTTTGGCAGAGCTTCCATTTGAATTAAAACTCAGACAAATGCTGTGGAAAAATAGGTAATATATGATAATATATGCTGATAGGAATAGATGACGGTTTTTCTCTAAAGTTAGGCCTTGAATGCTGTTCTTCCAGGGAATATATAAATTTCATTATAATCCTTATTTCCTCAGATATTTCACTCAGACCCACAGATGTTAATTTATGGTGTCAAAAGGAAAAGTTGGAGTTTCAGCTGAGTCATGGGATTCATCTGCACAGGTACCAAAAATGTAAAATACTTGAACTGTGAGAAACTGTCACTTGTGCAGAATTATAACATTGGTGAGAATATGTGTTAGACAATAAAGGCATGGCAGATGTGACATAAAAATAAGTCCAAGTGGATGCAGCATTTGCATCATAGCAGCGTGACAGGCTTTAGGAAATGTTTAGTAGCAACATGAAGCGTGCAGGCAGCTAAAACACTAAAAGACTGAAGGAAAGCTGGGTGATCTGGGATTATAGCTGCTGGGATTTGGCTCTTTAGCAACCGCACAGTTAGCTGCATGGCTGTAGTATTAGCAGTGGGAACAATGGTACCTCTCACCGGCCTGTTTACACACCACAGTAAATCCATATGAGTCTCGCATACGTTCCGGGAGCCACACACAAACATACATGTTGCAGTTTCAACTCGTTTATATTCTGCCCGTTGGCCACAAACCCTTAAAACAGAGAGATACAGGTGGAAGCAATAATTCATACTTCATACACCTTTCCACCTGCCTCTTCATATGAGCACCCCTCTTTATGTCTTTAATGTCTTTCACCATTTTCCCCACCACCTTTAAACTACATCTGTCTATTTCCCAGATGATGTTTGTATTTGTCTAACTATGTCAACACTCCACAGGTGGCTGTAGTCACGCCGGACACACATACACACACAAATTGGTCTATCCCTCTAGCCATCGTGTACAGCTGTTAGTATGATTATGTGATTATGTGGGTGTATCTTGTATTCAGCTGGTCTCAGGGGCTGTGGAGCCCCTGAGACCAGCTGAGTGCGCTCACAACAAGATCATTCTTATCATGGAGACAGACTCAGTAAAACCGCAGGGACAAGCAGACACACAGTTGATAAAGATGAAGTCATTCTGTTTAACTAGCAGTTGGGGAATAGTGCTGGGTGGCCAAAACACGAGGTAAAAATCAGAGGCTGGGACACGAGAAGACGAGGGAGAAGATGAAATTATACCAAGTGAAGAAGGGGATGGTAAAAGAGAGGCTCCTCAGAATCTGTTATGCCAAAACATAAAAGAAACCATAACAATAACACAAACACAATTTAGAAAGCTGGAAAAAATAATATGATTGAAATGCTGTGAAGCAAATGATGAAGAATATGGAACCAAGTCAAGCCTGAAGCTCATTCTGTGTCTTTGTGTCAGTACGCTGTGTGAGCGCCCCCTTTGGGAAACAGGAGCAACTGCTGCTTTAGCTCAGAGGAAGTTGGGACCGAGGCTACACACTGAGAACAAAGCAGTGATGTCAGAACATTTCAGCTTCTGGGAAAGCAGCACAGCAACTTTTGGTGTGCTCTGGAATTTTTCTTCACATCCTGGGAAAAAAAAAAAACTTTCATATTTGACCCAGAGCTGTTCCTATAGCTCAGA
>VURO01018289.1:0-19566 GCA_015108175.1 Pelvicachromis taeniatus
ACTTTGAGCACCCGCTCATTCTCTTCACGGCCCTGAAGTGGAGACACCTACTCCTCGTTCCTTCATACTGTATAATTAATTGTTAGAAGTCACAGAGGGGTTTTTTTAAGCTTATTTCAGTCAAATTAATTTGACGGAGTACAAATAATGTGCATGTTTCCGGTATTCTTCATGCTGAAAAATACAACTTTACTAAATTAAGATTTCTAACAGTGCATGTGGAGATAAACGTGAAGTAACAAAAAAACAAAACAAAAACGAGGTTGCACACTATCGATCTCTTTAGTGATTTCCACCACGCGCACAGTTGTCGCCCCTGCATCCTTCGGCATCGCACGCACTCAGCATGCACTTGTCATGCCCCATCTGAGTACAGAGGCGAGGAGGGAGGTAGGATTTGGTCTGTCATCTATATTTAACTCAAGCTGAAGACGGCTCGAGCTGTGTAAAGGGCTCTCTCTCTCTCTCGTGCCTCTGTTTGTGTGCAGTTACTCCTACACTATAACATTTGTCTCGGTGGTGGTTCTGCCGCTAACCACGACAGACGGGAGTGACCGGGACAGGTAAGGAAGGAGGAGAAGATGAAAATGTTAAACTGATTAAAACGGGACGTTGGGCGCTTTGGGAATCTCGTCGTAAACACTATTTGTGCGCGATCTGCTACCCGCACAGCCCCCGTGCGTAAAAATAAACAGCTACGTGCGTAAAATGACCAAAACCCTGTAAAGATCCGTTGTTTGCCGCCCGCTCCTTGTATATAAAATACAGCTTTCACTTCCGCGTGATGCTCTCGAGCGGTAGGCAGATCTTGACTGTAGCACCGCTGATTTATTTATAAGGCAGGTATGAAAACGTTTGACTTTTGCTTTTTCGGGACTGATCGTTTTGTTTACATGATGTGAATTATCAGTTTATCTTCACTTAACCTTGTGCTCGTGTCCTGGTATTGATGTTCTGGCGTTATTGTGTAATTTCTCACTGATTTTAAATGGAAAAACTTAACCGCTCACATGTGTTTGCGCAGCATGTAGAGCTGTGGGATTAGCTGGAGGCAAGGGGGGGTCTCTTTTCCCTTTGTGACACCTGACCGGTCAAATATGATATTCGAAGGATTACCTTCATTTGTTTGTGTGTCCTTGAGAATGTACCACTGAGTACCACACACACAAATCAGGTGATTCATAGTGTCCTGGGGAAACTGGCCTCATTCTATGCTAAAAGCAAAGTAGAGCAAACATTGAACTACAGGATTAAGTTTAAATTTGCAAAGTAAACGTTTGTGAAGCACGTTTGTGTTCATTTGAAATTTCATAAGATGAAGCTAGATTGCAAATGCCTGTGGCTGTCCTTTCAGCTGTTTACTGGCTCTGATCTCTAACTGATATTTTGTAGGTGAAGTGGAGACAAGCAGCTGCCTCAGGTCACAGACATCATGGAGGGTCTCTACTTTGAAGTGAAGCCAAGAAGGAGTGAAGCTCTTAGGGCTGGGAGCTCTGACAAACCCCGTCATAATCTAACTCCAAACCACCGCTCATGTCCTACACTTTCACATCTGACTTCTGCCACACAGTGTCTTCAGAAGCTCGGGAGAGAGAGGACTGCATCATGGGGGGCAAAGATAGAGGTGGAGGGAGAGGAGGATGAGGTACGATACAAACTGACCATGATTGGTTTTCAGGAAGTCCACCATCTGACCACCATGGCTATGCTACCCTGGGTGGTGGCTGAAATCAGCAGATCCCAGCCCAGTGAGAGGGAGCAAAGTGGTCGGGTGCAAGCTGGGGGACCTGGAGGTAGACAGCTGGGTCCTACACGCAGTCAGACAGTTTTTCTGTGTGTGTCAGCATCAAGGGTACGATGTGTGTCTACGCTGGGAGAGAGACTTGTGTGGGACCCTCTGAGACACACAGTTCTGTTTGAATGCCTTCCTCACCATGTGACCAAGCTAATTCACAACAGCCAGGAGCCCAGTAGCTTTGGCTTCCTGGTGAGAGGCACACCGACTTGTGCCTGCTATGTCTTCCAGTGCCAGTACAGAACCAAGGTATGTATAAATGTGCTTCAATCAACATTCGGGTAGAGCCTATGAGGCTGTAGAAATAACCTACACATGTATGCAAAGTTAAAAAAAAAAAAAAAAACATGTTTCACAATATATCACAGCACAGCTTCAGAGCTATGGTAAATAAATGCACATGAGCCAAATTAGAAGCTCAAAAAAGTCAGAGGGAGTTCTCTCACAACAAGCAACAGCATATGTCAAGTACAAACATATCAACACAAGCTCAGCTAGTAAAAGTATATGGAAACACAGCATGTCAGATAATCTAGAGCAGCAAGGTACAGATGAGAATGACACGAGAACCGGGGATTACTAGCCGTGTGATAACCTCTTCCTTATCTTTGTACGAATGACAAAAAGCTGCCTGAGCATTCGGTGTGACCGCATCAGTATTTATTATGACAACCCACAGAGAGAAACTGGATCTGGCTTTGGCTCGCTTGGAGCCCACATGCTCTTTTATTCCATTCACCAACACGAGCAAACACATACGTGCATTTGATCCACTAACAGTGACACACTGAGGACCAACACACCCCTGACCTCTAGTCCTTTTACCTTTCCTCCACATGACGTGCATGTGTGTGTTCACAGCGAACTTGCATCTGGTTTTAGATCAGGCCCGAGACATTCAATAGCATGCCATGCCCAACATGCCAGAGACTTAAAAGAGTTGGCCAGATTAGGAAGATGGAGACAATGAAGGGTACTCGATGTGAAACGTGATGAGTCAGAGAAGTCAGAATACAAAATGTCACATGTACACATGTTGGAGCTCAGATATGCCTACAGCCATCATATACTGTGTGGGGTACTGCAAATATCACTAAGTGCACATCCGTCTTAAATGCGCACATGAAAATGAGCAGAACTTCAGCGTTTACACAGTGGCTGCACACATGACTGAATACTTCTGTCTGTTTTGTTGATCAAGAGAAAATTAGCATACTTTACATCAAGCGTGCAGGATGTGAAACAACGTTACCATGGAGATCACTTCCTGTCACACAGATCCTGTTATGATGTTATGTTTGCAGCAGAGTGAGCGCTTGTTGTTTTCGCTAACTTTTCAAACATGTGACCATGATGATGTCAGGCTGACCACCTGTTGCTCAGGCTTCTCTCACAGTTGCATACATTCTAATTATAAGTGGCATGTCTACGCAGTGCTGCGGGGCTTTAAATAGCGAGATAATACAGTCTTTTCTTTAGTGTTTTAAATGTTGTGAAATAGGTTTTTCTTTAATCAGAATAAAAGTGCATACTTTACAACAAGATGGGAACCTAGAATGACCCCTCACCACCAAAAGCACAAAAATCATCAGATTTTGAGTCAAGTTAATTTCATTTACATAACCTTACATGACAGATTTCACCCTGCCCCTCAATAGTTGGGCAGGAATGAGACGAGATAAGTTTCTGAATCTTGTGGAGGATCCAGATCATCTGGAGCAAGGCACAGACAGCCAGAGGAAGAGAGAGGCCTCAGGACACATGAATGTCAGCACACTGAAAATAGGACAGAGGAGAGGAAATGGGGAGAATATGGGAGAGTGAGATTTGAGGACAGCAATTAATCTAATCTCATCTAAATTAGGTGCAATACATTTAATGGGAATGAGACCTGGATTTATAATCCTCGGCACAAATCCTGATATTCTGATTCCAGAGGAATTGACCGACTTTGGATAAGGGCATCCAAACTTGTGTTTTCTTTTCAACTGTGAGGATAGACAAGAGCTGTATATACTGTGGAAATGATCATGTTATTGTGTTAAATGATTTGAGAAAATCAGACAGGTATGAGAGGGGCAGTCACAATTTGTGTTTCATTAAAAGCATCTCGTAGTCTGATGGTGGGAAAAAAGCTGTGAATCAGTATCTCTGCATAGAATAGAATAGAAAGTACTTTATTGATCCCCTAAGGGAAATTGTTGCATCACAGCAGCAAAATGGGAATCCACACCTGCGATTGACTCAGAAATTACACAGTTGTCAAGAATCTCTGTTAACTGTTCAACCTACTGTCTGAACTGTGTCAGCCACACACACACGCACACAACATCGCTCTTTGCTTCTGTGGTTATTGTCACTTTCAAGTGGAGAAGGTGAGAGTGCAGTAACAGCAGTTTCACATGTTTCTGAAATGGGGTGTTGCAGTTTGGACTGTTGTGATATGAAATGTGCACCTGAACATGCCAGATCAGGGTCGGTTCATGGCTTTCTGGCTTTCTTTATGAGAACCATACCAAGTTACATTTTTGAATAAGAAATAATATTTGAATTTGATCTTTAAGCATAGTCAGAGTCAGAAAAAAAACAGCTTAAGGAGTTCCTGTTCACTGCAGGGGACAAAGAATATATCACCATGAAGGATTTGTTCTTGTTGCTGCATTAGTGGTTCCTCTTGGCTGGTTACACGGTTATAATTTAACTGCCTTCGGACAGGAAATGCAGCTCTCTGCTCCATGTTGTGCCATGTTATCGAAAAAGAGGCTATCATATTGTGTCTCCAAATCTGCAACTGAAAAACTTTACAGTTGCTTAATAGTGCAGTTGAATATACAGTTAGAATTTTAGACATTTAAGGTAAGTGTGTTTTTAGATGGTCGTCATTATTATTTCAGGATTAACACTCTGTTACAGGTGCCACTGTGCTTTGCAGTTTTCTTTGTGTGTTTTGTAAATGTGCATGCATGTTTGCAGAGACAATGGAACCTTTTGTGGTTAAAATGAGACATTATGGGAAAAAGAACCACCAGTGCTAAATTTAAGCAGCGCAGCAAGAAACATAAACTTCCTATTATGTATCGAGGGAGAGAAACGATCTCAGGAGGTCGGCAGGGCTTCCCCCTTCTGCTGAACTAGTAAAAAAGAAAGGGGGAAAAGTAACCACTGGGTGTCACCACAGAGGTGTGTGAAAATCTGTTTGCATGAGTTTGTATTTGTTGCTGTGCTTTTGCGTGATTTCAGCTGTAAATTTACGTTTTACAAGCCAGCTTCTCTTCACTATAACTGGTGTCCCTGTGCAAACTGTGATTCCTCTGGCGACGTGAGCGCAGAGTTGAAGGTTTGGTTTGTTTGTCAGGTTTAATTTGCTTCTTGTATCTTGTTTGAGAGATGAAGCAAAGTGAGATATTATTACATTTTGTTGCAGCTCCAGATGACTTGCATCAAAATAATAATAATAAAATAAGACCTTGGAGGAGAATGTGCTCTCTGAGTGCCTTTGTGTTTGTTGGCACAGTTACCAAAACCTATTATTTTTCCTTTAATGTATGATAGTTACTAAAGAATAGATACTACAGTACTAGACTGTTTGCTAATAATTGAGGAGTTACCACCACTGCACTTATAACTGTCATTATTTCTTGCTACTTTGGTAATGAAAAGGCAGCATTCACTGATCACTGATAGAGTGCCATTTTTAATACTGAACAATAATTTTTGAGAGACTTTGCTGAATAATGCATTGCTTTCTTTGGATATAAATTGATGACTAAGCTATGCATAATAAATAGACGAGTAAGGTTTTCATTGCATGCAACTTTCTGTTTTATCTTGTTTTTATGGGACAGTTATTTTGGAATTTCAAAAGAATAATTTTAATCCACATTCAGCTTTATTAGATATCAAGAGTAAATGCTTATCTGGGGAAAATGCTATTGGACTTTAATTAATCAGTGTTTAAAATAGCTGATAAATATTTAGAGGGAGGTTTTCACAACTACTTTCATTGAATCCTAACTGTATTATTGTACAAGCCGTCCAGTTTTGCATGTGAAAAGTAACTGGTTTAAAATGCAGTGTGGTGCTCTAGCAAACTTCAATATCATCTACATGTTGGCTGTTCGGCGTGACAGAACTGTATCAAATGTTGACTTTGACGTCAATGAAGACTAGAAACTTTTGCGCCACAAGTGTGATTTCTCATCCCAAATTCTCTTTCAGTGGCACTCCCCAAAGGCTGTGCATTCCTGAGTGGAAATGTTGTTTATATTCCGTCATGCCGACGAAAATAACAGATCTGCATTCTTGTAACGGTAATGTGAAATCCACCCAAATTTCTGCCGCCGAAACTTTAACTGCTCCGGGACAGGAACTGTGTCCATTTTCTCAATACGCGAAGAAGGATTTGGCTATGACAAATCAGCCGCAGTCGCTGGTGGAGGGAAGCGGAAGTATCCCGGTTTGCTTCAAAATAAAACAAAAACTTCGTTTAAAGCATAGGGGATCTCCACGTTGAACGCTGGAACTGTTTTATTGCGAAAGTGTTTAACCAGAAGCTGAATGATCTTACGCTTGCGAACCTAACTGCGAACAGCAGGATCCTCTTAGGCTTCAGGGAGAAAAATCAACTTTCCAATGAAATGATATTGAAGCGCTTCGCGCTGGCAGGGACGAGTAACGGAGCAGTAACCATTCAGATTTAGTTTTTGTCAAGTTTATGGCGGATGGGATGAAAGCGCGATTCCAGCGATTCAACCTGTTCAACAGCAAACAAGAGTCGAGAGATGTGAGTGGAGTTTGAAGGCGTTGTTTTACTTAGTGTGTCATGCTAAAGTGGACAGTTAGCTAACGTTAAGTAAGCGTTTACATTAGCTAAATTTTCGCAACCTGTTGTTAGCTTTCGTCTGCGGTAGCCTTAGCCTTTTTAAACGACTCCAGTAGAGTAGTTGTTACATGTCTAGTAATGTTTTGTGTAGCAGTTAATGTGTTTAACACCAATTAATTTCGCCACAACCTTGAAGTACAGGCTTGTCTTTATTCCAAATGTGCTTGGCATTGCAGTGACTACTGTACTTCATCCTGTCAGCTGGATGCTACCGTTCATTGTGACCTTGACATTGTGTAAAATGTTAACATTTTGTTGGCGATTCAGGCTTATGCAGTTCACAGAAGTTTTATTGAAGCTGAAAGTGTAAAGTGTATTTTCAGTAGATAAATATGTCTGCTTTTGAAACTTCCTCTAAAGTTGTCAGATCAAAATTTCCCTCCTAGTATGGTGTTTTCATGCGTTTGTGGCCATCTATAGATGTTTTTGTGAGTGAAAATAAGTTAGGGTTAAGTGTCACATGCACTGTCAGTGATGTATTTACTTTATTCCCTGCAGAGTGCCAAGAATTAAGGCATGAACACCTCACCTTGTACTCTTCTGAAATGTGATGGGGCTCTTGACACTTTTTTCTTCTAATTTACATAATGGATCTAATAAATAATCTGTAAGTGAATCGTTATTCTCTTTACAAGTTTAGAGAAAGATCACTTTTGGGGAACATCGCTCTTCCCGTCCTCACTCACTGTATTGCTCAGCATGGTTCTTATAACTGTGCTTAAGCACTCCAGTAATAAAACAGGGTTTTTCCTTTCCTAGATGGTTTTAGAGCTTCTGTAAGGATGTTGGAGGTTACTAATTGTCAGACCCTTTAAACAGCCGAGTACATAAAAATACAGTCTGCTTAGCTGCTGCCTACTCAAGCCAAATGTAGGTGTATGTGATCGTGTGAGTGACTCATGGCGATATCACCTCCAGATCCATTGTGCTCCTGCCAGTGCTGTAGTCCTGGAACAGGAGGCACGTCTTGTATGGCATATTAGTCATAAAGTCTGTCATGAGCTATTACGTCGGCAGTCTGTCTCTGTTGAAACTGCTTTGCTTGCATGCAAGCTCAAAAGCTCATACTGAAGTAAGGCTCAACCATAGTGCTTTAAAATATCAGGGACATTTTACAGAACCTTTGTCACAGCATCCTTTTTTGGCATGTTATGGTAGGTTGTGGGATTTGGTGGTCTTGGGATCTTGTGTCTTTTTTGCTGATGATGTGGTTCTGTTGCTTCATTGAGCCATGACGTCCTGTTTGTACTGTGGCATTTGCAGGCAAGCGAGGAACTGTCATTCGGGAATGGCATCGAAAATGTCCAGTTGAGGTGAGGCATCTGATCAGGATTTCTCCTGGGTGCCTCCAAGGTGACGTGTTTCCAGCATGTCCTATGGGGAGGAGGCCTCAAGGCACGCTGGAAAGATTACGTCTCTCAGCTGGGTTGAGAACACGGGAGAGGGAGCTCAGACTGCTGTCCCTTTTACTGATCACATTAATTAAAGCTCTGAACCAAAACAGAAAATAACAGCTGTGTTTTACCTAGTACTTCATAGCTGGTGGGAAAAAGGTTGATTTTGATAACAGTAGAAACGGGAACATTTTACCATGATAATAACTCATTATTTGTTGAGTTTTGATTAAAATTATTCTTCAGGTGGATCTGCTAACATGTATTTTCAGGTTAGTTTAAACCCAATTCTTTACAGAGCTTAAATCTAACCTTCTCAGGTAAAACAGCTGATTTCTGACTCAACTTGGAAAGTACCGTACCCAGCCTTTTATTTTTTGACCAAATAAAAAAAAAAATCAGAAGTGATTGAAGTTAATGATTATCTAACCTGCCAAGAGAGCCTTTAGAATCCACTTTTCCTTTTTGTCTACCTACTTTTTCCTCCCTCATTTTATGCAACTTGGCTGCTCTTTTCATGTGACACACTCAATGCTCGGAAGCAAAAACAAGCTAGTAAACTGGAGGCACCTTCCAGTCTTTATATAAATAACATGTCCCTGTGGACTGTCAGACTGCTTTTTGCCTGTTTGTCTGGGAGTCTGCATCTAACCATATCCATTCAGTGTCCATTCAGTGGCTGTTTGCCTCTTCAGTCATTCTGTCAGCCCTAACATTTCCACCCTACAGACGTTCAGTCTTCTAAGATGAAAACCGTGTCAGTGATCTTTACTGACTTAATTTATTCTCAATCAAGAGTTTACTCAGCACAGCGTTTAAACAAGTCCTTGCATTGTGGCCCTGTCGTTACATTTGAATGAGCTCATCGTCAGGGGTTGTCTTTTGTGTTGAAGTGGTTCTTCAGTCTGTTGAAGTGATGTCAATATGTTGGAAGCTTGTGGTTAACCATTTTCAACCATGTAAAATTGCCCTCCTTCTCCTCTTTGCGCTTCACTTTCCGTTAGCGATGCTTCTCATTTATTGTTTATACATCGAACTTTGAACTTGGCTGAGCTCCACGAGGCACAAGACTCAAGCACATGATCATGGGAAGCAGAAAAGTGGGACTTTCAGCTGCCTCATCATCTTTGTTGTTCATTTTCATGTGTCTCGCTGGTGCGTCACTGGGTTTTTAGGGGCATTTCTCTGTAAATTGTAATGTTTTTTGCCAGTATTTCTAGTTGGAATCATTCAACTTAAACATCTGTTTATGCTCGGGCTCAACTCAAAATGTTTTTTGTTTTTGTGTTTTTTCCCTCCTCTTACCCCCGGTTGTGGCAGATGGCTGCCCCTTCCTGAGCCTGGTTCTACTGGAGGTTTCTTTTAAATGGGAGTTTTTCCTTTCCACTTTTGCCTAAGGGGGGCATCTGATTTTGTGGGTTTCCTCGGTTTTCGCTGTTTTATTGTAGGATCTTTACCATAAAATATAAAGGGTCTTGAGGCAACTGTTGTTGCGATTTGGCGCTATATAAATAAAACTGAATTGAAATAAAATTGAAATGATCCTTGTTTTAGAATTTGTTACATATTGGTTAGTTTGGTTAAAAATACATACTTTCCGTTGGAGCATAATTAATTAATATAGTTAATTTCATACATTCATCATGGTTTTAAATTGCACCGCTGTGTTTTAGTTATTGCATTTTGGTGGTAAACCCTATATCTGGCAGCCCAGTGCTTTTTTTTTTTTTTTTTTTAAAGATGTGGGTCACGCTGCACTGGAGTTCCTCAAAGTTATAAATAGCCCAGGGGTCAGATAGCTCTGTGAGTCTAGATAGGGCTGTAACAAATATTAAAAAAAGAAAACAATTACAGTTCTCCATTCAAAGGTGCAGAAAGTCCTCACCTACAATCTGAGCTTAAGTTTTAGGCAGGTTCAGACAGTTAAACTGCTTCTCTGAAGTCTACGGCCTGTACTAGTTGGAAATCTGTGTGATGGAGCACAAACTCTGCTTTGTACATGCAAAGAGAATAAATGTTCTCTTACAACATGTGTCCAATTTTTTTTTTTTTTTACTTTTAACTGCAAAAATATTTCCATATTTATAGATTTTAAAAAGAAAATTATTGTCAGTGACATCATTGTGTTAAGAGTTTTCTATAGAGGCATCTTTGTGGAAAACTGATATTTTTACAATATTCCTCAGGAGCTCACTCATGATTTTGTCCTGGTTCATGTTATATTCTAATGTTTGAGGTTTATTTTCTCTTTTTGAAAAACACAGGTTTGTTTTGTTTACTGCGCTGACCTGTAGCTTCTCTTTTGCTGTCGGTTCTTGTGTAACTTCCTCCTTTTTTTGAGGCCATTACTACAGTACTTCTTTTTAGTTGTGGTACGGTGAGGGACACCAAACTTTTTCAGTGTTGTTCTCTGAGAGGCCGAGTCTGTGGGTCACTGCCCGAGGCCGTCCAACTGCCTTCCTGTCTGAGATCGGCTTCATGTAAACGTTCCACTGTGACAGATAATGTGTGCTGTGTGCCTTCAGCAAGGGCTGCACACTTACAAGCAAAACGTCTGTCAGCTTTGCTTCAAACCTCCGAAACAGATGTGCTAGCATGCTACGAGTAGTCTGAAAGAGGAAGGAAGCAGTAGAGGAGTACTCACTAAAGGGTATAGGATAAGATGCATGAGAATAGATGAAACAGGATGATGACATACAAATGAATTTGACTTTTCATTCACCACATTTAAAGTGAGCTACATTTTTAGAAAGCTGTTTACTGGATTTCTGCATTAAACACATAAAAACTATAAATATAGCTTTAGTTGTTTGTCTAAGAGTTCTGGGGTCATTTGCCAAATTACACAAGAGTTTGAATGAAAGTCAGTGGCAACAGCTCGTATGGAGTCAGGAATGTAAATGAAACAAAACCCCAAAGAATTCATTTGAAACATTAAAACGAATGAAAACAATGGAAATGTATTAGTGAGATTATTTGGATCTCGGCTTCCTAGTCATGTGAAGTGCATTTTGCAAGGCAGTGATTACCTGATGTAGAAGAGGGCGATAACATCAGTATGCCGGGCAGTTAAACAGGTTATCAAATACCAAATGCAGAGAAAATGAAACTCAGGTTGTGGGTAGAAATACAGTAAGAAAAAGGCTTAACCAGGACAGTAAAGAAGTGGCTATTCGGTATCTTTTGTCACAGAGAGACAGAAAAGAAGTCAGAGAAGGGTGAGGAGAGCCATTGGCAAGGACTAAATGTATCTGTTGGTTGAAGTGTTTCAGAGTCGAGCAGTGAAAGCAGGAGGAAGAGGAAGGGGGGCGTGCAAAGCAGAGAGAGTCTGTTGTTAATGGACAGATAGCAGACCTCACTCTCATGCCAGAATGATTAAAAAGCAAGTAGGCACTAGAAAGCAGAGAGTGAGAAACATGGTGTCTGGATTCCTGTGTGAGAGAGTGACAGTCAAAGGAGGAAAGGAAGCTCTGTTTCAATAGAGAAGAACACAAGATACACAAAATGATATATAACAAGTATCTTTGGTTCTGAGTAAGTGAAGGGACAAATACATTTTAAAAAGAAAGCATTTATTAAATTTGCAGTAACTTGGTTTGCAGTTGGTCGTAGTCTAATTTTGTTTTTGTTTTGTTTTTTTCTCTCTGCTGAGTTGAGTTGAGTGCATAAGTCTTGATTCAACCCTCATCTTTTTATATTTTACTTCCAAAGATTCAGATTTGATTGCAGTTTTTATAGTGGCCTCAGAGTTTCTGAAGGTGTTTCAAAGTTTTTGTTTGGACATTGGCTGTTTTTTCACTCATTTTCAGTCCGACCCATGTGCTGATCTCAGCATGGTGTGCAGTCTATCTTTAAAAGAAATGAGGAAAATGGATAAGGGCAGGACAAAAGAAGAAGTGGCAACGCCTACAAAACTATATACAGCAGATGAAGAGTCTGAAAGTCATGTCATTAAGATATAAACCTGGCAGGACCTGAGAGATGCATCAGTCTCATCAGAAATGGTCTCAGAGGAATGGAGGCTGTCAAGAAGGCATTCAGGGAGAAAAGCCTGAGGTATGCCAGATTACTCAAAAACTGGACTTGAAATTAGTCACAGGATACATTTGTCGCTTGTGTGCTTTTTTTTTTTTTAGTGGGAGATTTGACTGGGCTTGATACTTAACCTGTATATGTATGCCATATATACAAGCAGCAAATGTGCAGCTGATGGTATTTACCTGCATCTAGATGCAGCTAGAGAGCAAAGGAAAGCTGGAAACTTGAAGTAGCCAAGAATTGCAAGTCTGAATTCCTACTTTTGCTTGTGTTTGGTGACAGGTTGGGGTGGGCAATGAGCTAGTTTTGTTTTGGAGCTTGTCAGTAATTACATTTCATAATCATTCCCCACAAAAAGTTATTGAGCACTCATCTTTTTAATTTAAACTTTCAGCACTAACACCAAAATGTTTTGTGTACTTGTGTGCTGCAGACACAAATCCGAAAGCTTAAACTGTTGGTATGTCACCCAGGAATGCATTTGGTAATCCTGTAAGCGCTGCAGTGTTGTGCACAACCTTTAAAGGTGAAGTCTCAAAACTGAACAGTATTTGTGAACATACGTGGTTATGTTCCAACCCTTCATACTGTTTTTATATCCTTGGAAAAAAAGAAAAAGGAAAAGTCAACAAGTCAGAATATTATTGCACATTTGCCTGACGCACCTATCCAGAGCAGCTTCCAGGTGAGAACTGAGTGTTATGTGTTTGTTTTGCTAAAAGAGCACACCTCGTGCTGAGGCAAGACAGAGCAGGACCTTGCTGGAAGTTTGTCTGTCAGACTGTAGATTTAGTAGCTGCTCAGGCATCTCTCATTAATGACATCACCAAAGTGGCTCAACCGCTGCTTCTGCTTAGCTCATCTGCTTCCTCCTTTTTGTTCCTCGGTCTGGTACACTGCCAGTGTGGGCCACAATAGGAGAAGGATGTATACTGCAGGCAGCATAAGGTTGTCTTCTGATTTGTATGGTGTTATCTTTTGTCCAGTGCTTGTTTGTAAATAGATTAAAACAAGGAAGTGGGACCAATTATCCAGAGAAAAACCTTAGGCTGTTTGAATTGATTTCTATGGTCATGCATAGCTTGTATAACTAGAGCCAAGCAATAAAGTATGACATTAATCAAAGTGTGTTCAAGAAAATAAAATAAGCCTTTCAAGAATAACAAAATACATTAAGCTACCTGAGTGACTTAATGAGTTGCTTTGCCTGGATAACAGGATGTTGTCGATGTGTATCACAGAGCTGTTGTGAGTAATCAGGAGAAGGCTTGTATAGGAAAATGGTCAAAGAGTGAGCTTTATATAACAAAGCCAGATTGTGTGACTAGATCACAGAGCATCCCAGCTTTGTTGGGCTTTCTTAGATTTCTGTCTCTGTGTCACTTTTCCATCGTTATAACTGGCACATGCAATCTGTCAGACTCTTAATGGTAATGGACCATGTGTTAATATGGAGAGAGTAGCTACAGAAAAGGGCTTTTATGCAGGAAAGAACCCATTTACAGTTCGTTTGTTCTCAGCTGTGCCCTCTCAACCCTCGGAGCTCCAACCAGTCCAAACGGACACAGCTAGTGAACTTAACTGAACTTGAGAGACAGATATTTCCCTTAAGAGGTAATCCAAGTCCAACACAGCTAAGAGGAGCAAGGGAAAGAGTGAATATTAAACTGCAATTGCGAGGTTGCCAGAAATATGTCTCAGAATCAAGCTCTTTATTCCTGTTACTTATGTAAACATACAACTTTTTACTGAGATTTTCAGCACAACAAGACCAAACAACAGATAACCTGAAACTTTTCGCCTTAAGTTGAAACATGACGTCTGTTACCATAAAACCTAGGGGTGCTCTTCATTGCTCTGTTGTGTCAGCTTGTGAGTGTATAATATGTTTTGTAGTGTTGGAGTTCATCATATTTTGCTCTTTTTTTTTCTTTGCGTGCTGCCTTTTCTTTTCTGTCTCTGTTAGCCTGTGTAGTTATGTGAAGAAATAGCAAAAGACCTTGAAAGACACGTTTTTCCAGTAAAAATTTGGATTTAAATTGTACGTAACATAAGATCTCGATACAGCAGTACAGTTTACAGGGCAAGAGGGGAAACTCGAGAAGATCCAGGAAGAAAAGAAATAAGGGAATCAAAAGGGAAAAGGAGTACAAAGCCCGCTTTGAGGTCCCAATTTGGCATTTTTTTCAGCACCAGAAGACAACACAAGGGCTGCTTTATTCAGGGCACCCAAAACACACTTCACACCATATGGCAGGTTAGCTCATAGTGAGGTGTGGCATCTACATCGATGCATGGAAAAGTCTTTCTCTGAGTACGCCTTTTGTGTTTATTTTAGTTTATTCGCTGTTGCTACTGTAGGCAGTCACCTGTTTGTGGACATGCACCCTGAATGTGTGAACAGTGTGACGACTCAGTGAAATCACAACTTTAGAAATAAGTTCAAACTAAAACATTAAGTGGGACATCGATGCAGTGGTTGGCACTGTCAGCTCATAGCTGGAAGATGCTGGGTTCAAATCCACTGGATGGCTGGCCTACTTTGGCTCCCTCCTACACTCCAAAGACATACGTGTTCAGTAAATTGGTTATTCTAAATTGGCCATAAGTATGAATGATTTTCTATCTCTCTGTGTTAGCGTTGCGATAGGTCACCCCTGGTAATCTATCCAGGATGTATCCCACCTGTCCTGTAGGCAGGCTTCAGCTATATACAGCTGCAAAAATATACAGCTGCAAAAAATATTATTAGAAGACAAAATTGCTCTGGCAGTGGACTTGATGGTAGTGCTTGAACTCATGCGAGAGTAAAGGTCTCAGTGATGAGTATTCCCTGTAAAATGTTTATTGTTTCACCTCATGGGCTTTTATTAGTAGTGTTATCAGTATACTTAAAAAAAAAAGACAAGTATGTCAGCAAGATAAGCATTGCATTCGAATAGTAGTAGCAATATCAAATGTCTGAGCTCAGCAGGGCTGGTATCAGTGTAAGATGGGTGTAAAATACATTTTACTCAGACGTGTATGTGATGACATTGGAGTGCACCAACACATGAAATTTATTTTACGCAAGTAGCAATGTTTTCCCCCAAAGCTTTACTAAATATTAACTTTGAAGATCAGAAACTTAAAAATAATGCTGAATTGCAATGCTTGCACATAACCAACCCACTTTCATTTTTATTTTTATTTTTTTGCCTGTCCCGTTCGACACTGTAGCAATCAGAAGTTATTGTCTCAAAGCCAAGAAAAATGCCCAACGGATTTATTTTTCCAAGTGGATCACTATTGGTCCACTTGATTGATCTTTTTTATTATTATTGATTTTTAAGAAAATTGTATTTAATTTTATTTATAATTTCCTAAAGGCACGGGCAGTTTGTTGTTAAATGAAATGTGAAGATTATTGCACTGCCCTTTTATGGATACATAAAGAAAGTTTTTTTTTTTTTATAGTGTAGTTTCAAATTTGTAATGTTGTTTTGGAAATACTTCTGTTTGAATGTCAGTCATTTGTGTTGCTGTAAACACATACAATATAGCTGGCCGTGTTGATGATTTTAAATAAATTCCCCACCTGGCTGGTTGGGATTGAAGAGAGATTAAATGTTTACTATTTGAAAGATTTGATTATTTATGGGCAGCCAAGCCTAAAGTCAGCTGTGCATTTTGAGTTGATCTTTTTTTCAAAGTTGTTTGTCTTTGCTTAGCCTCAAATGGATGTGATGTGACACAAAGAGCTCTGTTTTCTTCCGCAGTCTCCGTTTATGCAATTAGTCTAAATATAGGTTTTCCAGCTAAATGACTTACAATTACATAATGAGTCTTTACAGTACTTCTAATGATGTTCTCGTTATCTTTCCAGGTTCCTGAGATCATCAGTGCATTGAGGCAGGCTGGCAAAAGCTCGGCACGTAACAATGACATCACTGCCGTTTCCAGCAAGGCTTCCACAGGTTCTGGAGGCAGTGATTCCTCTGAAACGTGGAGTTCGTCTCTCTCTACTACAAGCACCTCCGTGGCACCTGCTGCTGCTGTGTCTCCGACAGCCTTTGCCAAAAAGTTTGAGGTATTATACTGCGGCCGTGTTAGTGTTGCTCACAAGAAAGCTCCTCCTGCCCTAATTGACCAGTGCATTGAGAAGTTTAGCCAACTGCATGGCTCAGGGACGGCTGATAAAGGGGCAAATGAAGGGGGATTGGTGGGTGGGTTGAAGAGGGCATTAACCTTCCAATCCAATGGACTGGGGAGTGGCACTGTTAGTAATGGTGCAGCAGAGAGCCCAACCACTGGGAAACGCCCGATTCTGTTCAAGCGAGACCCCAGCTTTCCCTGCCTGCAGGCCCTGGATGAGAATGGTCTCTCACCAGAGATTTCTAACAGCAACACTACCGATCCTCAGACGCGGTCCGCTGATGTGCAGCCCACCAGCCTAAAGGAGAATAGAACCATGTTGTTTATGGTAAGTGAACATGTGTGTGCATACACAGACAAAATTGAAGGCATGTTCTGAGTTCTCTGTGGGATCCTCCAAACATCTGTATTTGTTCTCTATTAAGACTTGTAAGCTGAGAATGGATGGATGGATATTACTTATATGAATATTACATGATAATGCAATTAGAGGTCAACACGGTGGTACAGTGGTTGTAAGTAAACGAAGGGCATTGTCCATCCTTCTTTTACAGTGATGCTGTTGTTGATGACGCACTCAAAAAAGGTGCCACCATGTGACCACATCAGCAATTTCCAGCATTTGTTCCTCCTGAGTGTAGCTAGCGAGTGCTGAATTTGGATCACACATCACCAGCTACTGGTGTCTCCTCTGCTGCCTAGTTATACTTGATCGTGTGCTTTTTGCTTCAAGTGGTGGAACAAGTTTGTTTCCACCTGTAACAGGAACAGATTTCTTGCATATTTTGCAAAGTATTGTTCTTTGTTCAAGATTGTTGAAGTAGTTCCCCTTTTTAGGTGCTAAACTGGCATTGAAGGCTTGCACACAAACCATTACATGACACTTTTATGTCAAGTAAAAATATATAACAGTATTACCATGGACGAATGGCACAGTCCTAACAGTTGGCATGTTTTCCCTGTGCTTAATGGGGCCGGCTTGGGTACTTTTTGGCTTCCTCTCACAGTTTGAATGCATGCTTGTTGGGTTAACTGGTGATTCTGAATTCACTGTAGGTCTGTCCCTCGGCGCTTTGATAGACTGGCGACTTATTCAGGGTGTTACCCTCTTATCATTGTATGTTGACTGAAATGGTCTCCAGATGCATAGTGTTGATTGTGACAACAATTAAGAAATTTTTGGCTTTCTAATCAGATTAAAATACCAGACTACAGATTCAACTCTGAGTTAAAAAAGAAAGGTCACATTATCTTTGTTCAATTTATCAGCCATAGTGCATACCATTTTAAATGAATGTACCAAAATGAATTTAATCTACAGCGAGTTTGAATGTGCCATTTTTTCCCAAAGAACATTCATACTCATAAGAATAGAAAGAATGTTAGTATTGCAGTAAATTGCTGTTCTGGATTTCTAAATTAAAAAATAAAGCCCCTTGTGCATAGTTGCTCAAGGCCAAAAAGGCAGAGAATAAGCAAACAAATATACAGACAAAAATGTAATGACTCAGCAATAGCAAATGCTGACTGCTGTTCAAAATTAGTCTAGCAATCCTCCCAAATTGACTTTTTCATGACCTCAGTGGTCTCTTTCCAACAGGAATTTCCATGTTTGTTTTACAGACAGGAAATAGTCACAGGTCAGTGTCCTGCTCTGCTCAGCAGATACAGACCCGTTATTAACACTAACTATACATCCTGTTACTGCCAGAGTAGCCTCATCCCAGTGCGATCATCACCCCTCTCTCTCTTGCTTCAGTTATAGAGACACAGATCAAATATCTCCATTCCTCGCAAAAGGCTCTAATTATGTTATTAATATTTGATATTGAAAGGGCTATGCAGGGAGGAGAATAGCTGTGCTCAGAGAGTTTCAAAACTCAACTGTCGTGTTATACTAACGACTTAACCAAGAGATCTCCCTCAGTGTGACCCAGAGTGCAAATTTTGCTGGTTTATGAATGCTAGTGACTCATGGTATTGTAAATGGGAATATCCATTGAAGTAAGCAGTTAAGCCTTTTCTCCCACGAATAAATTTAGATATAGGCTCGGGGAAAAAAATAACAAAAGGACTGCTACATAGGCAGACTGAAGTTTCCCAATAAAAACCTTTAAAAAATAAAAATAAAAATGAAACGCAATGTCCGCTGTAGCACTTCATTGCTGTTTCTGTGTTGTATTATCAACCTTCATGTATGATTAGCAACGCTGTCCAATGGCAGGTTCAGTCTACATAGTATAGGCCTGATTATGGCCTGATCTGGATGACAGTCAGGGAATGAAAAAGGTCTTTGTGAATGACAGTCATTCATTTTATCGACATGTTTGTGTCATACTGGATGAAAAAAGAAGGGAAAAAAACGACTTTGGTTAATAAAGTCAAATACACTTAAAAATGTGGCAGCAGTCATAATTTCTATTGTGCAGTCTGTTGTGTCTCTCTTGTTCACAATAAGACACATAATTCGGTAACTGTCTGATCTGATACATAATAGATAACACATATTAACATATGTGTTATTTAATTCTGTATGCGTTCATATTCATTTGTTTTTCTGTGTTATCTTATCCTAAGTCTGGCATTTGAATTGATATGTTCATAATTATTCAATGCCCCTTTTAAATAATTTGCAAGAGAAAAACTATTGTGTAGTACAGGGTGGGCCATTTATATGGATACACCTTAATAAAATGGGAATGGTTGGTGATATTAAAGTCCTGTTTGTGGCACATTAGTATATGTGAGGGGGGCAAACTCCTCAAGATGGGTGGTGACCATGGTGGCCATTTAGAAGTCGGCCATCTTGGATACAACTTTTGTTTTTTCAATAGGAAGAGGGCCATGTGACACATCAAACTTATTGGTAATGTCACAAGAAAAACAATGGTGTGCTTGGTTTTAACGTAACTTTATTCTTTCATGAGTTATTCACAAGTTTCTCTTTGTTCACAGCCATTGACATGTCGAAGAGGTTAACACGTGAGAATCGAAATTGTGTTGATATCTGGTGAACGCAGTAACCGGGTCATTGCAGCAGATTTCAATGCAAGACACCCTACGAGACCACCCATCTCCCATGCTACAGTTAGCAAACTGCTTGCGAAGTTTCATGAAACTGGTTCAGTGTTGGATTTGCCAAAATGTGGACGCAAGAAAACTGTCACTAATGAAGAAACATCAGTGGCTGTCCTAGCTTCATTCAGCAAGAGCCCACAGCGTAGCACTCGCCGCATGTCACTGCAGAGTGGCATTAGTCGAACATCCCTTCGGCGGATATTAGCTACTCACAAATGGCACACAATTGGTTTGGTATATGGGGT
>VURO01018291.1:0-17544 GCA_015108175.1 Pelvicachromis taeniatus
CCGAAGGGTGGCTGGACTCTCCCTTAGAGATAGGGTGAGAAGTTCGGCCATCCGGGAGGGGCTCAGAGTAGAGCCTGTGCTCCTCCACATCGAAAGGAGCCAGTTGAGGTGGTTCGGGCATCTGGCAAGGATACCTCCTGGGTGAGGTGTTCCGGGTGTGAGGCCCCGGGGCAGACCCAGGACACGCTGGAGAGATTATATCTCTCAGCTGGCCTGGGAACGCCTTGGTGTTCCCCCGGATGAGCTGGAGGAGGTGGCTGGGGAGAGGGAGGTCTGGGCTTCTCTGCTTGGGCTGCTGCCACCGCGACCCGGCCCCGGATAAGCGTCAGAAGATGGATGGATGGATACCTGAGCATTGTGGTGTCTTTGTTTCCAATAACGATGACATTTTTTCATTAACTGATGGGGAATAATATACAAAATGCAGAACAACTGGTGCTTAAAATTGTCCTGCGAATGATCTAAACTCCAGCTGAGAGCAGAGGATGTGACTGAAAGCTCCATCAAGACTGGTGCACTTTAATCTGGGCGTTTATTGCTAAATTACTAGCTTGATGCTCACTAGTGTAATGCACTCCATATCATCAAAATGAGAGTTCCTGCATTAGAGAGACGGGTTTTATTGAGCTTTTAATTGTAAAATAACAATGAGTAAGCCTGGACCGTCAGACTGGAGTGATATTCATTTATCCAGAGCCCAAATTTCACCGGAGTTACAATCACATGAAAGACTTTTTACTTTTACTCCCTACATTTTGAAACAAATATCTGTACTTTCTACTCCTTACATTTTGTGTGTGTTGCTAGCCAAATGTCCAGCTGCTGTATTTCACAGGGAGAGAAAACAAAGAGCGCTAACTTCACTCAGAGATGGAGAAAGTTAAGAAAGACAGGAGAGGAAGAAGAGAGGTTAGATTTAAAGGTAGTGTTATTTAATAGTTATATGCAAATCCTCTGCAGGATAAACAGGTTGGTTTGCTGCACTCTGATGGATTTAAAGTAAACTATGTGTGACTGGTGCACAGTGACTGTGGTTTATGGTCAGAGTTCGGTTACATCAAGTGCATCAGCGATTCATATGAACTTTTAGTTGATGATGCGGAGATTCACTGAATTCCACCTTTGTACCATCTAGAAAACAGGCGGTATAAACAGTGTACTGTCAGTGTAGAGGATGGACATCAGCCAGGACAACTCATAAAAAAAAAAACATCTGCTGACAACTTGTTGAATTCAGTTGCGCACGTCCACAAAGAGCAGCAGGTCAGCTGATCACAGCCTGGACACTAAGAAAATCTACTGGAGCTCTCATAGAAATGATTGTGTGTCATTCTTTTCCCCACACTGAGCCATTACAACCAATTTTAGGTTTCCACACCTGCTGAATCCACTTTAACCCCGGACTGTACACAAGTTCCTCTTTAGAGGCCTGTACTTGTTTACTTGAGTAAAGAAGTTGAATCAGTATTTCAGCTTTTACTGGAGTATTTGTACTTCTATTCAAGCACAGAACATCTGTACTTCTGCGAGCTCTGGATCTCCATGTGTGAAAACTAAAGAACAGCGTTTGCTCCTCACTGAGAACTTTGCTGCTGAAGCCACAGAAGCTAAAAACAGATTCACTGGACTTTGTCAACCTGCAGATATCGCCTGAATAAACAGCACCGTGGTGCACTCTGAGGTCAGGATTATTGTGCTCTCATCCTCACAGCTCTTATTTTAAAGTGATGGACACTAAATGAGCCTATTAAGGAGGGAGAATGTTTACTTCAGCTACATAAATGATATTAATATATTAACTACTTTGTCATGAGTCATCTTCTCCAAATGACTTTGATGAAATGCCTCCACATTTGAAATACTTAAATCAGCCTTGTTAAAAGTTGCATCACTCAGCCAGTGTGCATTTGTCAGATTAGCATTTCTTATTGTTTGCAGTGTCAGAAAAACTGAAAGAGAAACAGACTAAAAAGCTTCCAGAAGGGATTTGATGGTTACTTTACCAACCAGCCATCAAACCTCATCTGTTACAGCACTACACACACTGATGGCACTCCACTGCATAATGGAACCTTATTATAGTTATTCTTTATGGCTTTGGCGCAGCTCTTGTAACGTTTCTGAAGTTCATCTTCAACAAAACGCCTCACGCATGAACACAACTAGAGATAAACTGAAAAAAGATGGAAACTTTTCATTTATGTGTAAAGTGTGTGTGTGTGCTGATGAAAGAATGTGTCAGCCAAGGTGGTAAAAACACATACTTTGTCTAAAAATGTGTCTCTGAGGATAACAGACTGCTGTTCTGCATTAAAGTGTAAACACACTAAAATCACAATCACACGCTTTTACATTCTCTGCCGATAAAAAGGGCGTTTACCTTTACGTGAGTTGTGAGGAGAAAATATTTTTCCTCGTGCTCACACAATACTGTAAAACAGCAGGTACAGTAACTGGAAAGTGAACATGTACACAGCACTGCACACATTCTGTAGCTCAACACTATCAAAAACCCATGTGCAGCAATGTGCAACAAGACAACAGAGCTTAGAGGACATCCTGTAGCTCCCTTTGGAGCTTACACATCATGCGCTTGCTCAGTTTACCAGGGAACACTGAGCACATCCACCTCCTGTATAGTCCCATACTCTGCTGCCTTCTTCCTGCACCTCTCCACATATTCTTATTCTCCCGTCCTTTTAACAATGCTAACAATAACTAACTTAATAACTGCACAGCTTACAATTACACAGCTGGTGGCCAGGCTAGCAAGCTAGGTAGCGTGCCACTATGTTAACACCTTGGAGGAGTTTTGAACAGGCTCAAGAGCAGTAAAAAGACTGAGGATGAAAAGTAAAGAGCAGAGATCCACCAAAAAACAACTAAATAAATACATAAAATACTAATTTTGCTTCTTTCTGGTTGCCGCTTCGATGCTGGACTTTTACACGAGCTCAGACCGCTCCTACTTCACCATTACCGGGTGAGATAAAGATTAGCTGTTACTCAGGTGGTCTTACCATCAACACAATCACCTGTGCCACCAAGGTTGCAAGAATAAGTCCAAAGGGAGACTGTTTTAAGCCCTTCTGTGGAAAGATTAATGCTAATGAGCCATATGTCTCCTTTGCTTAAAAGTGGCAAAAAAACTGGAAGATCGACTTGGAATAATTTAGACTGTTTAATCCTGTCAGAACACAGAGTCGTCCTAAACAAACACACAAAAACATTTCACTAGGAACAAGTCATGAGCAGTGCTCCACGTTTTAGGGAAGAAAAATATGTATTGTGTTCTTACCAAAGACACGTTCATCGTTGATGTTCTTTATGCAGAACCAGAGGCCTGCTGGGAAGGTGCAGACGAGGATGTGAAGATCAAAGAAGAAGGACACCCAGGTGGTGGGCTGGTGCTCCGATACCGAAGCAATGATTGGAATGTGGATCTTAGCATAGCTGTGAACAGCGCAGGAAAAGCACAGTTAATGAAAGGAAGTAAAAAAAATAAATAAAATAAAAAATAGAGGGGTGCGTATAAACTATATGAACTGGTGTGACTCAGAACAGTTAACATGCACCCGACATCCTAAAATAAAGCGGCTGTGTTGATGGTGAACACGTGAGAGCTCATACAGACAATGGAGAATCAGGTTTGGCTGATGTCAGTTATCTTGGGTCCGAGCATGACCCAATTAGCTTTACTGCACTGCAGCACAAAACTTAACACCCTTCCAGAAAAATAAATAAATAAATTACGGAGGCATGTACGCACAGACACACACACACACACACGTGCACATTCACTCAGTGAGAGTTTTGCAGTTTACAGCTGATGCTGCAGTCTGGCAGTTCTCTGTAAGCCCAGATCTGGGAGCAGAGAAGAGGAGCATTATCTGTTTGGGTTTTTAAGATGGGGCAGGGTGACGTGCTGCCTTGATTTGCAATGGCAAAAAAAAAGAAAAAGAAAAAGAAAAAAAAAAAAGATTCTGGAAAAGATTCTGGGAGCTAGAATGAGGGGAAGCAAGGCTACAGCATTTGCTGTGCTGTAATGCATTTAAATTTGGATAAAAGTTGAAGATGCTACTTGAAAAACTCTGTGATTTCTATAATAGGATGACAACTTTTGTCCCTTTGCATAAGAGAGAAAAAACAATCAAAAAACCTCCACACACTGAGATGGAGTAAAGCTTAACAAATTACAATTTCATGCTAAATCAGAGAGTAGACAAAGTGGAATAAATGAGCTTTTCCTGACTGTACACCAGCATGAGTACCTGTGCCACTGCAGACTTTTGGTGACTTACCCGGTATCCCAGAGGGAGTAGAAGCGCCCACTCCATGGAGCAATGTAACCTGAGGAAGAAACACACACACACACAACATCCATATGGACTTAGGTACAATGTACACAATGTGCGCAACAAACCAAAACGGGCCAGGATCCACACACGGCTGTGGACAGTGGGCAATCTGTGTATTCTGTCACACACACCGGTGGAACAATTACTTGGTCTGCCCCGCTCCTCCTGCATGTATCGATCATGAAATTACTCTCTGATGTGGGCGGTGCGATGATAAATGAGAGCACGGAAACTAATCACTGCTGTTAGAGGGCCAGCAGGTGGTCCAGATAAGATGGGTTTGTGTTACTGTTTTCCAATCACAAAGTGCTATTGTTTTACACACAGCATCTCAATGACCTTAGATATGAGGGCTGTAATTACCTGGCCCACACTATTCAAAGAAGACCTAATGGCACTAAAAGTTCAGGTGATTTTGGGTACAAACTAATAAAGCACATTGGTTAAAGACTCTATTAAAGTAGATCTGCATACTTTCACAGAGGATTGGAAACCATCTGATGTGGTGAAGCCATGGGAAGAGGCTGAAAGTACCTACAGGGGAACTGCATAAAGGCCAGTCAATCACACTACAATGCAGTTTTTGGTCCATTACATTGTTCTTAGGGAATCTGAATACATGCTAGCGGTCAGCTTCTCCTTTCAACAAGGTTACAATGCTCTGATTCAACTGTGTGATCATTTGAGGTCGTTTTTAATGGTTCCCTCTGAACTGACAAGTGTTCCTACTTTTGTGTCCATCCCATTCACATCAACTGAGATACATGAAGTAGGAGAGCCACTTCCCCGTGTAATGCCACTCTGCGGCACCGAGGAGAGTGACAGCCTAATGATACAGTGAGAGATTTCTTAGCCCTGATGTGTCAGAACAGAGTGATTCAGAAAAGCTCACCTGTGCAGCGCAGTGCATTTCAGCTGAATGACCTGCCTATTCACTTTCATTCTAGTGCTGATTACAGTTCATCCGTAGAAAGCAGAACTATTATCTCTGACAGAGTAAAGGCTCCATCATGAAAATTGCCATCACAACCACGTTTGCTCAGATGTTCCTCTCACAGCATCATTTTTTCCTAATAGCGATGGACTGTGTAATAGGACATTACTTCCTTATACCGCTCATGAAAAATCCCAGACTAACGCTGACGCGCCATGCTGTTCTGACTTATCATTACTCTTTGGAGATATGTTAAATGCTGCACACACGTGGAACTGAGTGACTAGCCAACTCAAGAACAGCTTCTGTCAAGTCTTAATAGGCACGTCTCGCCATGAAAACGGAAAAATTAAGTAAGTATAGGATTACTTTGTATGCGTCAAAATCCATCCCTGTGTATACCGGGACAGACGTTATAAGGGAGTCATAAGGAATCCACAACAGGACTGTGTGGGAAAATGTGCCAAAGACTGCAGCTGTATGACACGTTCTGCCCCACAAACACAATGTTGTAAAACTGCACTGCATATAAGCATGAGCTTGGGAAAAAGCTAGTTAAATCACTTTTGAGCAAAAACCAAAGCTTTAATTTAGTCTCTGTATGTAGTCTCTACATCCAGTTTGTGTGTCCCAGCGCCCACTGAGATCACCGTCACAGCTCTCTCCAGGCAAAGAGTCTGCACATCCAACTAAAAGCCAACGTGCAAGACCAAAAAGAACCAGAAGATTTGAAGATAAAGTGAAACTATTAGTGTTTTGACATTACTAAGCAGGAGCCACATATTGTGCACATTTTCCCCAGATATTTTTGCAGAAGGTCTACGTTCACAGTCTGCACTGACACCTGTGAGGACGAGCAGTTGAATGGACAATCAGGAATGGGGATTGTGTGTGGTCAGAGCATTGTAATAGTGAACAAGTGTCATTAAAGTGGACAGGGGTCTGCCTTCAGACACACGCGGTGGTGTTAGTGGAACTTCCATGATCAGTGACACCAGGGGGGCGTTCCCATAGGAAGATACAGTATTTAGACAACCAGGGTCATCAATGTTATCAAATCTTTGTGGAGTGACCGCATATCCAAACTGTTAACATAACATAGGATGTTCTTAGCACTAAAAAAGCCTCGTCAGATTGAACTTTACTGCATGCCATTTCTCTGCTTCTCTTCACATTTTTATCCATCTTTACGTACACTGTCAAATAAAACAACCGGCCTTCTAACAGATAACCAACCTGTGTATGTCAGATAGATGACAGAGAGAAAAACAACTCCAGCAGCCAGAGAGACTCCCAAGAAGAAGAGTGTCTGGAACTCCTGCCTGGTCAGTCTGTCCTTTAGGTACTGCAGGAAGGCGTAGACCTGTAGCAGCACAAACACACCTGCAGAGAGACAGAGCGAACAAGACCGGGCGTAAGATCTGAAATAAACACAACCAGAAAGTGTGTGTCGAACTTTGTTTAAAGTCACCAGAAGAGAGGCAAACTGAGAAGTTGCATCTGACAAAGTAAAAATAAATCTGCAGATAATTACATCTTTTTTTAGAGCACGCAAAGCAAATGCTTCCATGGAAATGAGCAAACATCGTAGGCAAGGCATGCATTCAATCTACACTTCAGGCTTCACAGTAGAAATCCAGCTTTCAGCATCATCTGCAGTGTTTGACAACGTGTGAGAGTAGTGCACGGTTTTTTTTCCAGGATAAAAAGGATTCTGCTGAATGTCAGAAAACCAGACTTTTTCCACAGCTCTGCAGCAAACGCATTCCAGGCTTCCAACAATACTTCCCGCCCTTACCCCAGGTGACTGGTTACTGACCTGCTGCGGCCATGTGTTCACTGGTCCTGATTGGCTGAAAGCCCACAAATGGGATCTGCATGGACAGGATGAGGCCGATGATGTAGAAAGTGCTGTAGGCTGCAGGAAGAAATCAACCAGTTAAGACCAGATGAGCACAGTCAACAGTGTTACATGTGTTTACTTCCACTCACATCAGTCTGAACGTAATCGACTCAGCACACTGGCCACTGGTATTTTATATTATTCTAATTCTGTCTATGAGCCGCACTGTTGCTGACAGAATCCTTCACTGTACTGATCATATAATCAGACCCCATTAACTGCTTCCTCTGATTTCCGTTTTTTTTTTTTTAAACATATTTTTCTCTGAAATTAAACTTTGTATTTGTGACCCATTTTTATGTGTCATTAAGAATCAGTGCGCTCCGGGCAGCTGCCAGTGTAAGACGTGGGTAAGCAGAGGCTTTTCATTTGAGCCATTGACAATGACAGAATGACCTTTCACTGCAGTAACAACACTGTACAGATCTCACAGATGTAAGTCCTTCATCACACGAGGGAACGCACAATTTATATCATACAGAAAACCCGAGCCGGACAGAAGGACCTACATTTGGCACATTAATCTCAATAAAAAACTTGTTCCTGTTTAACATGTACGAATGCGTCTGTCACAGCTACTTTGTTTCTAATTACCAGAGACTTGGGGAACGTGTTGGTAATTTTACAATGTGAATAAATGAAACAGAATGTCTGATTTTGATTCAGCGAAAGATTTAATTAGAATGAGAAAGATGGAGCCCAGGAAGAAATGGTGTTTGTGATTTTAGGACAGCTGCAAATAAACCCAGAAAGGTCCTTGATGCGGAACAAGAAAAAAAACAGAAGAAAAAAAAAGAAGAAAAAAAAAAAAGACCCTTTGAGCTTAAATCATGACTGACAGTGTAAGTGCGACTAAGCTTGAGAGTTCAAACGATTTACACACTCAGGAGTCAGCGGCACAACCAGACAACAGGCTTGCTGCAAAATATGCCGACTAAACCTGAAAACCCTTTCAAATAAGTGCTCAGGGGTCAGACGCACTGAAACAGAGCTTCAGTAATAAAGCCTCCAAACAAATCCTGCTAGTTAAATAAAATAAAAAAAAACTACACAACCAATGAAACAACACCATCTGACAACATGTTTCTATGCACATTTATTTGTACAGCTCCGGATCACAACATCAGTTATTTGAAGGTGCTTAATATTTTAAGGCAGGAGTGTCAAACATAAGGCCCATGGGCCAGAATTGACTGGTCAAATACTGGCCCACTGAACAGCTTTGAAAAAAGTAGGACAAATTTTAGACTTGACTGAGCTCCCCAAGGCCATCCACGCCATCTTATATTAAGATATCTCAGGAAATAAATGTGCAGTTGAACTTCTTTACACTGGCAGAAAGGAGAGTTTCACTGGTCAGGCCCATTTAAGATCAAAGTGTGCCCACAATGTAAAAAGACTGAGAACAACAAGACGATGGGGCTTTGCCTCATTCTCCTCCCAGCTCGTTTGGTGGCCTGCCATCACGACTACTGCCTCACGTCATGATATTGTAGTCTCTGCAGCTGCTCATAATCACCTACAGCCTACTGTGTGGGTGTGTCTTGCTTTCTCTACCGCACCTTAGTCACACCCCTCGACTGCACTTAATAATTAGGCCGGGGGACACTTTGGGACAGGGAGAGGAGAGCATCAGAGTGGCTCTGTGATGCAAAACCTTTGCTGTTCCAAACAGACACCGTTTGACATTTTTAGAGCCGAATAAACTCAAGTTTTACCTAATCTGCAAAGACGAGAACTGCAGGCATTTATATCTTTAAGGCATACATATTTTAAACAATGCTACAATTTTTTTTTAATTGAAGTGCATCAATAAAGGAAGCAGGAGTGACACTTCTTCTACCAAGCTGACTGAATGGACAGGAAACAAGAATCAATGATGAGGTCCGTGATGTCCTGCACAATGTTACTTTAAGCAGTTGATGCATTTAAACAGAACATTAAGTGAATTGTTGCTCTATGCCAGGTGAAAAATGAATGTGGTTTTCAGTCTGTAACAATAGCAAGGATTCCAATTTCCACTCGAGCCTTCAGAAAAAGCACATCTGAGGGAATTGTGGGGTAGGGCAGAGTGGAGGGAGGCAGTGGGGTTCTACACCAATCTGTGTATAGAAGGAAATCAAACATCAGCCTCCCCACTGCTGCCTTCACAAGCTGACACGATTAATATTGCTGTTGCGCCGAGAGATGTCTCACTCTGAAAGGAAAAGACACATACACTCAATTTTCTTTTTAATATTCAAGCTGCCTTGACCCAACTGAAGGGAACAAAGAGGAACAGGAAGTTCAAATGCTCAACTATCCAATCAGAATCTGTATGCGTCCTCTCGTCCTCTGGCAGTCCTCGTGTGGGCCCACAAAGCAGACTTTATATTTCCACGTAAAAGCAGCGCAGCTTGTTTGGTCGCCGACTCGATCAGCCTCCCTCCGTGACCGTCTTTTGATGACGGTAACATTATCACGGACGAGGAAAATGGAAATAAAGACGGCTGATGCTGGCCTGATCTGATTCACCAACTCCTCTGGTAAATGAATGTAAGGAAACACCTTGCTCCAGCCGCGCTGATGCGCTGAGCTGAAACATTGATATGCGCGTACAGTCTACTGTGATCAAACAGAATTAGACTTGAAATAAATCCTTTGTAAAAATGATATTGTGACATAAATTAGATTCAACACTATGGTGTGCTTTTCAAAGCTGTAGCTGCTGGGAGTGTATTGCGTCACATTGAGAAGAGCTTTTATGATTGTGATGCTGATTAAAAGTGAGCAGATTAAGTTTCGCGGAGACAGACTTGGAGCAGGGCTGCTGAAATCATGTTTGATAAGAGCTCTACCTAATGACCTTATAAGTCACATAAAGTGGAAACACACACCTACACTAATGTGTATATAAAGCACATGCTTTTCTGTTCTAGCTGTAGTGAGGTGGAGCCACTTTCACTGATAAACTGTTGGGAGAAGAAAATATTCAGGTCTTCTCTGTACACATCCATCTCAGAGACATTATTATCACACCAATGTGTATTACTGTAGAGTCCTTACATCACCTCATGGTGGCTGTTGTTGTGTTTGGTGCCCTATAAAGTGGGCTTTCAGGTATATTAATGGACGTCTCTTTTCATTCGATATCTGCCCGTCTTGACTCGTTTATTAGCGGACTACTAAATGTGTTATTTTGCTCTTATTTTGGAACTTTAGTGGCTGTGTATCAGTGAGCCCCGGCCTTCACGTTGCTGTTGTGGCACCAATTCAGATCATTTAACCGCTTCTCCAGAAACTCTTTTTGTTTCGAAGTTTTTCACAGCCTGCAGGTGGAACTGTAATTCTCCAGCTGGGACGACGCTATAACATGAACCTGCATCACATAGAGAAGTGGTCTGTCCTACCAAGTCCATGCACGCTCTACAGCGGCAGCTGATTATGGCTCCCTTATTGTCACAAAGTATATACTATATTATTCAACTAGATTTTTGACCTTACCTAAGCAGGTTTCTTATTCGTAAAAGTGTGGCATCTTCTTAAATCTCTCTCTCGTCAAGAAAAAATAAAGAAATCAAAGATCAATACATGTGTTCGACTCCTGACACTTACCCTACTCTGATAAAGACATGCACTGCTCTCTAGATGATGAGCAATATGCCGATTCAAGACTAGCACCAAGTCAGAAGAGTCCGATAAAGAGGCATCTGAGTGGGTTTCTATTCAGCTACAGAGGACACACTGCTCATAATGAAATTTCTGCTGGATTTCATTACGGCTTTTCTGCTTTGGAAGACAGGAAAGATGAAGCGAGCGGGGTGTGGGGTGTGACAGCGGGCCACAGACTGGACTCCAAATCACAGTACAAGGTATGCATCACAGAACACAGTGAGCTATTACAGCTTTGAACTAACTCAATTACTGTGTTGCTGCAAGCAGAATGTACGGTGCTGGTCTTCAGAGAGAGATAGACGCAGGAGGTGAGGGGAGGAGGATGAAGGAGGTGAGAGACCGAGGGAGGAAGCTCCATGTTAAATTATTCATTCTGCCAATAATCCTGTTGAAGGATGCAGAACCCAACAGTCACCCCGTCTCATCTTTACTTTCAGCCGTCTTTTTCTACACTTGTCCCGAGTTCAGCCACTAGTCAGTATGACTTCTTTGATTCCACACTTCACAGCTTTCCTACCAAGTTGCCCTCACCAGTATGTCTGCACGTATCCACATGTCATTTCCACACGATCATGAGCTCAGCCACCGAGTGGAATCTGAAACAACGGCATGATGATCTGGCATCAGAGTCAGTATGTGTCTTGCGATCAGCGAGGCGAGCTCAGGAGTGTGTGACGGCGCTGGCTCTTTGAAAGGAAGAGCGCTTTAATCTTTCCCTGCCTTTCCCTTTCTGCCCTTCTCTGGGGGATTTGTGTAAACTGAACATCAGTTGCTAATGGATGGTGTTGATTGTCAATAACTGTGTTTATGCAGTGCAGGCATGAAAAAGCAGCACACGCTCTTCGTGTGGCATCATCACATGTGCTGGGCCTGAAAGTCTTTTCAAGGAGAGAAAGGAGAGCCTGTGTGTGCATAGCTGCTGAATGCACTCCTACATGTTCTCTTTATTCTGCATAAAGTCATCATCAAATGAGCACAACTGCAAACCCTCAAGTTGTCGCTTCCCACTCTTGAATGAATGTAAATGAGTTTGTGTGTGTGTGTGTGTGTCCGTCTCACCTATGTAGACTCTCCGACTGAAGCGCTGCATGAGCATCAGGACGAACACATGAAGAGGAATCAAGTTGATTATGAACACGTAACCACCCCAAGCTGAAACCTGTCAAACAACACATTTAATGAGTCCACTTTAATGAATTCAAAGTTTTCATTAATGGAGGGGTGGAAACATTTGGATTATGCATGCACAAATGCCTACCTCCACACATACACAGATCGCTACATGGCTAGCTTATCCCTGCTGAATGTGTACAATGCTTTCGACTGTAGCAGATAATCAGTAGAAGTATAACCAGCCCACGAATCCCTAAAGGGTGACTGTGTTTTCTCTCTTACTCACTTCAATAATGAGACGCTTTGCAATAAGGAGGAGGGTGCAAAGCTGCACAGCCCACCTGTGAGCCGTGAAATCATTATGAGCTGCACCATTACGACTGGCGTGCACATTATGCTGCTGGTACAAAACCCTCAGAAGCACAAGCACACAGACACACATGCACATATTAGACAGACACACACGCACGCACGCACGCACGCACGCACGCACGCACGCACGCACGCACGCACGCACGCACGCACGCTACCCTTTTCAAGCTTTGTTCTGATTCGTCTCAAAGTGTCATGTAACTGCCAGGCAGCGAGCGGCTGCCAGAGAAGCGGCGTTGCAGTTTACAGCACAAGGTGGATTCTTCACAATCTGACGTGAATGATGGGCAGGTTAAGGGAATGGTTCCCCCAAGGACATTTTTCATGTCTTTGCCTGATGAAAATGGCTCCCGGTGGTTCGAGTGCAACAAAGTTTGATGGACATCATAACTGCTGCAACAGTTCTGTGAAGGGCACGGCGATCTGTACTGACAGTGTTTCAGGGTGACTCTGCGATCCACAAGTTGCTGTCGTTTTCAGTTTAAGGTTCAGGGCCCGTCCTTATCAAGTGTCAGAATCACTCTAAGGAACTGTGAGCCTCAAAGTGAGCCTTGGACTACAAATGCTGAAGTTGGACTAGAGGCTATTTGCTGAACCCCTTCCAATTATTTTCAGCCAGGAGGAGAACATAACAATGACACTGCTAACTAAAAAAAAAGATCATTTTTATGCGTATGTGAACATTAATAACTATTGTAGGTTAGCGCTAAAATTAATAAGAAGCTTAAATCAAGACTTCTGGAGAAATTCTGAGTGTGCTAAGGCACCGACTTCCATTTGATGAAACTAGCTAACCAGGTAGGTAACAGGAGCCAATGAAAGCTAAGAGTTAACCAGGGGGCTTCCCATGATGCACAGCACTTCTTCTTCACTCTGCGTCTAATACACCACTCTGCGTCTATACACCCCTCTGTGTCTAATCATTAGTTGTTATTAATCTCCGAAGTGTCATTATTATAACAAAGGATCTGTGTGTGTTTGTGTGTGTGTGAGTTCTCACCATATAGAAGTAGGAGAGGCAGCATCCGATGGCCCAGAAAACTGATCCAGTCTTCACAGACTTCACCTGCGGTGTACACAGAGAGCATTAACCACACACCCACGTACGTAAATCAGAGGCTTCCATTAACTAAGCTGCTCTGCTCGCCGTTTCTTTCTTCAATGATTTTGCTCTATTGCTGCTTGCCCAACATGACAGCCTGAATTATTCATCATGTTTCCCTTTATAATGACCCACACACAAAGCAGACCACTGTGTCCTACACATCTTTACCTTGCCCACAGCAGGACACAGCAGCTGCTAACGAGGGCTTAACGAGGCTAACGAGCCCTGTCTTAACGAAGGCTCAGGTGGGAGCTGCTTCAATTGGCTGCATGGATGATGGAGCCGAACCAATGAGATGTGGTGGATGGAAGAAGAGCAGAGACTGAATGAAAGTTGCAGACAAGTGAACAAGTGTGGAAACAAGATGATAAAGGGGAACGAGGAGCATTCACTGGAGACTATTAGGTTATTTCACTTAGAGCAGATCTACTAAGCCATCAAAAGCCTGTATGTGTACTTAAGTATGTGTGTAAATGTATTCATGGTGCAATTATTTTGGACTTGAATCCAGGAAATAGAAATTAGGTCTTGTTCTAGTATTCCCCATCTTTCTATTCCACCACTTAATAGTGACTTCAGGGCTTCTTAACAGGGATAAAGGAGTCCTTTGAATCTCAATGGTATGCTTGAAATGTCATGGTGATGGTCTTTAGTAAGAATAACATTAGCCCATATGCCCATGTGGACAAATTGCTGAGGACCAGTGTGAGGAATAATCTGTAGAAGCAGAAAGATGCTTAAGCCCTGCTCATCCTGGGACAGATAACACTGCTGGCTTCATCAATGTGATAAAGCGATGGCGTTGTCACCCACAAACAGGTCACGTGTAGGTGCCTCAGGGCTTCATTCGGACATTGCTACAACATTCACAAAACCACAGTTCTAATGCAATACTATGCTGTTAGTTGTCTCTTAACTCACACATTTAATTCTTAAATAGCTCCCCTGTCTGAAGTCAACAAACTGTCATCAGCAATTTATCAGTTCCACAAGTCACTGTGGATGAATCCTGCTGCTGCACCACACTGTGGGGATTTAATAAACTTTAAGAAGCTTGCACCTGCCTCTGCCAATAAATGACTTTTATGGACCAACACTGGTGGCGAAATAGTGAAAAATGTGAAGCTCAGACTTTGTCCTGTTTAACATGTCTGTTTTTTCATGGCGGAGCAGCTTTGAGACTTCCTTACTTGGCGTGCGATAAAATCCTGGCAGCGTGCGACTGAAAACAACCATCTCAGGCCAAAATGTTAACACTTGGCACGCTCCATTTCTTTTTTCTGTCATTGTTATTTAAGTCTTTCTCCAAAACAATCGTGTCTTTCAGCGAGCTGAGCTACTCGCCCGGGCCCAAGAGACACTCCGGGCTTATCTTGCGTGCATTTTCAGACTTGTGAGTTTTGAAAGTGATACCAAAGTCCATCACAAAGCAAGTGTTGCCACTTGGCAGCCATTGAGATGATATTAAAGTCACTGAGAACATAGAAGCATCTAGAATCACCAGTGGAACATTTTAATTAAAAAAAAAAAAAAAACTTTGCCTCAAATTAAGGTTTAAAAATATTTTCTTCTACCACACATGCACAGTGGAAAGTCCTCCTATCAATGAGTGAAGGACTTCAGTGTAAAAGTACACTGGACCTGTCTATTCACAGGGAAACAAGCTAAAAGCACATGACTATCTGACGTTACCTGGGTGACTGTGTTTGCAGTCTGTTAACCTACACCCAGCAGATACAGGGCAGTGTTTCTGGTGGCCACATGTTCCCTCGTGTTCACCAGATGGTTGTTTGTTGATATTAGGCAGTTAGCATTAGGTTTACCAGAGCTTTATGAAGTGAAAGGTGGGGGGAAAAAAAAAAAAAGCTACAGCTGTTGTTGGGAGGGCAAGAAAAGGAGGCTTATGATGTTCTTGGGCACATGCTAGAGAAAATATGGTGAACACAGTAACCAGTGTGAATGAGATGAGTGCAGCTACAACACAGGAGTGGTTGTCATTCAGCTAGCAGCAATAACAGCTCGAAAACTGGCACATTTCTTGGTCACCTGCTCCTAGCAACCAGTACTCTGCCTTTGACGGATCAGATTGATCACAGGGCAAATACAACCCCTACTATGGCATATTTTAATGAGGCATGAATAAAATGGACTTCAATCAGATCATGAGGCTAGGTCAGTGCTGAGCTGGCTGTTAATTAGTAATCTGGGCAGCAGTACCTCACGTCTTTTGGTTCACTGTTAATCTAAGAATAGTGATTAATGCAGCTTTAAATAAAAGACACGAGTTGTGCTTCAAAGCCTCACACTCTAATTATTCCCTGTATGAGTGATAAGACTACGGCGAGGCTGAAGAAGCATTCAGGCATACCCAGAGGTAGTAGGTGAACTGCAGGGCGAAGATGGCGATCCCTTCATTGTCAAAGGATCCAGCCACGGATCGGGAGATGTAGCCAGGAACGATGGCAATGAAGCAGGCTGCCAGCAGTCCTGCCCCCTGGTTCCACAGCTCCCTCGTGAGCAGAAAGGTGGAGATGGAGGTCAGGCCGCTGAACACCGGGGCCAGGAACACGCAGACGTCCCGTATGTGGACAGTAATGTGCAGCAGGTTGAGCACATAATGGATCAGGCCTGCTGTGACCATGAGGCCTGGGTACACCTGGAAGGAGGAGGGATGATATTTATTCAGAATATCATAAATCGTTTTATTTCCAATTTACTCAGTGTGTTAAAGCTTCATTTAAAAAACAGAAATATTTATCAAATAATTCATTTAAGCAACCTGGGTGTGCACATAACCCCACCTCTCACACGGTTGTGTTTCTGGGTCATACAGTGTATAGATTTCATTAATTAATGGGTGCACTGGAACCCTCCACCTCCCACTCTCGCCCAGCTGTGATTGTATCTCTTTCTGAAGATCTCACAAGGGAACGACTGCCCAGCCCTAACGCAGTGTTTCTACTGACTGCACACACGCCACTATAATTATATAGCTTCAGCAGAACATTTTCTCTTTCCAGTGTCACATTATGCAAAAACACATTCAAGCTGTTGTTTTCTCTGCTAATGTGAACGCGCACTAAAGTGCACTCTGGGGAACAGATTAGCCCATAACCCATACAGAGAGATCACACGTAAGTTATAAATATAGAGAGGAGGAGGAGTCAGGCTCTCAGAGATGGGCTGTAATGCCATGACATGTTAAAGTGACTCCAGCCTGTCTGTCCCTTCAGCTGTTCTGGAGACAGATCCACCGTGTGTGTCGTACGAGCTCTTACCTCCCTGCTTCCCCTGGGAGCAGTTTAGCTATCCAGCCATGCTTTAGAGTGTGTGCGTGTGTGTGTGTGTGTGTAGTTTAAAGTAAGCCGACGATGGAAGATTCATCATGATAAGGTGACTCTTGAGAAATGAGGACAAAGAAAGAGGTGCAGTACAGGCAGCAAGTGCACACAATCCCTCATAACCCTGAGTCAGGCATCTCCAACTCGCACCACGCACACAAACAAACAAACACACACACACACAGACACACATGCACAGAGGACAAGAAATACTTACAGTCCCCCCTACTATCCTACCCAGAGGATACCAGGCTCTTTCATCAAACCAGTTGAGGAACTCGTAGAAGCCATTTGTGGTGAGGTGGTGAGTCGACCTGTAGTTGAACCTGAAACAATCAACCAGAGACGGAGACAGGAGAGTTAGACACAGTCCAGGATCTATGAGACGCAGTTCAACAGTGTGGTCTCACTAACAACCGGGAGCTTCAGTCTGGCTTCAAGTAAATCACAGAAATGGTAAATGGGCTGCTTCTTATAAAACGCTTTTCTACTCGAGCACTTAAAGCCCTTTATACAACATGCATCACTTTTTTCGACATCTAAGTGCTTTCTAACATTCGCACGCCGATGAATGAATTGGGAGAGCAAGATGGATTTCATCATCCGGCCCAAAAATATCTGACTGGAACAACCAGCGATCAAAACCACCAACCTCAGAAATATAACATTTACTTCAAATGCATTTAACCCTTATATCAATTAATGTTTGTTTGTTTTTTGGGTTTTTTTTTGGGGGGGGGGGGGGGGGATTTTTTTAAAACTTT
>VURO01018291.1:20317-37058 GCA_015108175.1 Pelvicachromis taeniatus
GGGGCGTGCTTCTTTTTTTTTTTTTTTTTTTTTTTCTCAACTCTGACGAAAAGGCACACTAGCCTTTCTAAATTCAGTCAAGGACATGAAATTAACTCCAGCTACTGTACCAAACAAAAGCTGGTGAATGAGTACAGTCTTTATTTTTAAAATCTTTCTATGCTAAAACTCCAGCTTGGTCCCATCTTGTTCCAAAGCATATCAGCAACTAAAACTGGTAACTGGTATCAAAGACGTGAGAGCTCGACCCAGATAAGGAAATCTGATCCCACCACACAGCACTACATCAGGCAGTGTGGACGCCTGAACTCCAGACGTTCACACTCAATGAGTCAACAGGGACTTTTAAAGTTCTCGTCTACGTGGAAATTAGTTTTTACACAATTGGGATTTTTTTTCTGTATATCGAGGTTTTACATACTCAGATGTCATTCAGTAAATCAGAGTCTGAGTTGGGGCTTCAATTTCTTGCTCCATGGCACTGATCAAGGTTTGCACCTTCAAAACTTAAACGCATCAGGGCTCTAAATTAAAGCAAGCAACCACACGGCAGTCTTAAAGGTCAGCCCAGCTGATGGCATTTATGGAAACTAGACAACATTCTCAACTTTGAACAGGAGTGTAAAAGTAAAGGGGCAACAGGATGACAGAGTGAGCAGCATAAACCCAGCAGTAGTTGCATTAGTTTTCTCATTTCCACATATGTCTTCAGTTTTCTTTTCTCATCTGCGGTTTTGGGATTCCCCAGTGTCTGAACAGGCTCATCCTTGCTTAAAACATGCCTACATGCAATCTGAACTTCACAAAGTGAACCACAATACTGCAGATAAAGTCCTACTTATGTCAGGCCCTTCTCCGTGCCTGGAAGATAAAGTAATAAAGCAAATCTAAGATGTATGACAGCACTATTGGCTGACTGAACTCTGCACATTATTCACTCGTTGCTAATAGCTTGAGGGTAGGGTATACAGAGAATATATTCAGATGCCCATTTGTTCAAATCCACAGAGAAAATCCAATGAGCTGTTTACTTCACTGTTTTTCCACTTAAACATATTACTCAAGTGGTACATGCATGAGAGGTCTCGTACAGCATCGAGCCTCAAATCCAGCACTAAGCTTCCATTAGCAGCAGCCTTCTGGGTTAAATACGAACATCTCTTTTCCAGAGTAGAACAAACACTAATCACTCTCAGCCATTCATCATCAGATAATTAAGAGTTGGCTAGAAAAATTATAGTCTGTAAATAATTCAGACCCAGCTTTACTGCACCGAGATAAATCCATTTTACCACGGACAACATGTGGTCTCGCTCGGCCCCCGGGGGGCACAAACTCACGCAGTGAATGAAAAACTATCATTGGGACAGATTACCATGACAACACCTATGGCAGCCTGGTGTTGCATGTTTAAAATCATTTATAGTGTGACAAAGATCTTTGACTTCAAATTAAAAACATCAACATACAAGTAAACAACCTCAGCACCCTGGAGTGTTTGTGTAGAAACTTCGGCAGGTCGTCTGGAAATCGCAGTAAAACACTAAAAATCTTCTAACAGAAGTACCAAACACATGGTCTGCACATGTATCTATTTATTAGTACTGTCTTAAGAGTCTCCCGTTTAGACATTCTCCTGTCTTTGGTAATTTATACCGATGCACTGATTGTGAGACGTCAGGCACTCAGTGTGCTGAAACAGTAATACAGGTGGTAGAAGTACAACTTCCAGGAAGAAAAGCTTTTTAAATCCTGTGAAGGGCACTCAAGTCTGATCTGAGAAATGGCTGATGTTGTAGGCCACCATCTCTGTTCAATGAAGCTTGTTCACAGTGGACACAAACGGTGTCCAACTGCACATGCACTTCTCGGGAAATTCACCCCTCCCCCGTCACTCTCTCAGGACCGACTCCGAGCTGAATTCTCCACAAGGGCTTCAATACCTGTTTTGAGAAAAGCAGCCTCTTAGATGAGAGGTGAAATGTCATCAGAATAAATCAGTCCAGCTCCCTTCATCTGAAGCACACGAGACTGCCATGACAGATCATCTGCTGTGTGCTCATTGGCTAATAACTTCTGTTTGACAAGCTGTTCAAAACGGCCCTTCATTAACCAGTGAGTGATGTCGCAGTCGCTACTTCCAAGAGTGGATGCTGATCAGTTTTAGCTTCCTTCGCTTTTTGCTCTTGTTTACAGGGAAACAAAGCTCTTCAAGCCTACATTTTTCAGAATATAGGCAGCACAAATGTGATGTGACGACAGATAAATATCAGCACCGACATTCAGTGAATGTCATTTCACTGTCAGTATAACAGAATCACCCAGCGCTGATTTCTGCAGATGTATCAGAGCCGTCGTTGTAGGGCAGAGTGAAGTCGAATATCGGACTCTGCGTTATTATCTCAGAGAACATGGCCTTTGCCAAACCTTTCTTCTCGCTGTGTGCTCTGAAAATTGGTCTGCTGCATCTTTAAGCGTGGCAGGCAGCCAAAGCGAGGGCAGCGTCCCCTTCTAATGACCCGTGCCGCGAGGTTTTCCAAGGACAGGCGGCGCAGCGGCAGCCTCTGCAGGCTGATCCTGCTCCCCGCTGCTTTCAGATGGTGTGTGGGGGAGCTCGACACAGGAGGACTGAAAAACACACAGCTCTGAGGGGATGAGAGGAAGTGACATCAAAGAGATGAACGCACAGCTGTACACTTCCATCTCTCCCTCCCTCACACACACACACACACACACACACACACAGCAAATGATATACACACATAATAAAAACAAGGCGTGTATACAAAAATATTTACACCCAATGGTCCCAAAAGAAATAGTGTTGTGATGCTGACACACCAAGTTAAGGCTGAAGGATCTGTACAAGATGCATGAAGGAAACAAAGGCACCAATGAGTGTGTCCTCCATACAAACATACAATACACGCTACAAGTACTGTGTGCTACCTTGCGTTGCTCTGATACTGTTGTAGTTCAGTTAAGGTGTAGGTAATGCATTCCTTTCTTTAAACCATGTTTTGTTTAAACCAACAGCAGAGCAGCCTCGTTGTCAGGTTAGCCAGCCTGAGGCTCGTTTGTTTCATTGCTTCAGAATCAACTTGTTTTTGGCAGATGACACCTCGGTATGTATTTAAAATTAAAGTCCTGGTGGGGCACTCAGCGAATGACACTTTCCAACCCATCTCTGGTTTCGCCAACCTGCACACTTCAGTCCCACAGATATGTTCAATCGGCCACACTAAAGAAAATCCATTTAAGAGCGAGAGCAGCACACTCCAAAATCTTATATGTATTCCCAAACCCTCCAGATTTAAATTGACAACAGAAATGAAATGGGTTCTGAAGTGCTGTCATGCATAAAATGCTCGCCGTACAGAGAGGCAGGCGGAGAGGTTTCTCCAGAAGTAACGCAGCAGTTTCTACTGGGACTCTCTAATCCTTCACTCTGACTCTACTTTAATCCAAATAAAGACACCACGCTTCCTCCTTCCACCAAGTCTTCAAAATCAGGTTACTGCACAGAGCAGGAAGTGACTGGTCGAGCTAGAGACATGAAAATTCACTGAAAGACAACTTCAAAGTACAAAACACAGGAAATGAGTGTTCATGTCCGTAACTGAGATCATTCAGATGACTCCATATAAGAATGACTGATGTTATTACAGTGTTATGGCTCCAAGACTGTGTGTCTGTGTGTGTGTGTGTGTGTGAACACTCAAGAGATGGCCGGAGGTTCAGAAGACCTGATCAGTGATCTGCCAGGCTATTTAAGACCCCGTCTGTCTCTGGTCCTGTGACGGCGTTTGTGCGTCACTGGGCTGTCACGATGATCGTCGACGACTAATTTAATAGTTGACGCGTCGTTTGAAGCTTTGTAAGATCCCAAAAGATGCAGGAATAAGTAGTAGGATTTAAGAGTGTAATAACAGACTGAAACAGAAGATGGCAGCACTGCATGTACAAGGATGCCAGCTGCCATTAAACCCCAAAGAAGAATGCTGTGTCCCAGAATTCATAGCGCGGCCCTGCTCAGTTTTCAACAATGGCTGTGGCTAGTTAGTTTTAATATTACTCTTATTATTCTTTCTGGGTTACAAAATAAACGTTTAACATATTTTCAGGCGAGAATGTAGCTGTGTAAACCTCAAATATCTGCTCAGTTTATCAAGACCCCACATATTTTCAAAAGCGCTCTTACGTCTGTTACCCACCAGCTCGATAGCTAGCTGGGGTTCGAGGCTCAGTATAGCCGGTGAGAACACCGGACTCCTGGCAAAACGTTTTCAAACCCACCACCGTCTTAAACTTTAGCAAAACAATCTGCAGATTTCATTAAAATTTAATAAACTATCATCTTGTCTTTATTTTTAGTTAGCACATACCTTAAACACTCAAAGCTGTAAGCTAATGATAGTTATATAAGAGCAGATGCATGCTGGTGCAATAAGCTGTACGTTTTACGTTCAATGGATGGATGATCTGATTAGTCGACTAATCGCAAAAATAATAGGTGACTAGTCGACTATCAAAATAATCGTTTGTGGCAGCCCTACTGTTTGGGTTATCCGAGTTTCTTTTTGGACCCAGATGACAGCTGCCAGCAAATTCCTGCACCACATAGCTCCATTCACACTTTACACCAAATCAGTATCCCCTATAAAAACAAAAAGAAAGTGCAGGAGTGTTTCTAGACTTACACATTATAGAGTGATGAGCTCATTATAACCACCCCCAGATTGAGTGAATAACACTGATTGCCTTGTAACAACTGAGCTAGATTTTCTAAAGCCTGGAAACAGAAATCAGAAGAGCCGCAGGACTCTACTGTCAGACCACTTGAACAAAAACTTACTGAAAGGCTAAATTTTTTTTGTCTGCTTGACACACAATGAATCTTGTTTAGCCCAGATTTAAAAAAAAAAAAAAAAAAAAAAAAAAAACTGAAAATGTCTTGGTCTCAGCTTTCACAGGTACTACAGGTCCTTCCCCCGGCAGGTCTCTGTATGTTACTAGTGATTTTTTTTTTTAGCAGCAACGAACCACACAATAGATAAAGGTGGTCAGAATGGTTCGGCTCATTGCTGTTACTAACAGAAGGAGGAACAGACTGTCTCCAAACCTACCTGTGAAAGAGTGTATTAACAAATGCACCTTGTCACTGTTACCAATCAAAGCTGTTTACTGTTCAAACAGGTGCACAGTAAACAGAAAGCCTTAAGAACTACAGATTTCCCCCCGCTGGAGTCAGAAACCAACAACTTATGGAAGTTCCCAAAAATACAGACCACGACTCATTGTGACCGCTTCATGCAGTGATTGGCTAGCTGTGTAAAGTGTGCGCAGGAATTAATTTGGATAACATCTTTAAATTGGAAAAGTAACACATTCTGATATACTGAACACTACTGTAGAGGCTCAAAATGATAACTCCATGAACTAAAGGGTGAATTAACATTAGCAATGCCAACTTTTATGTACAGTCTGTGTGAAATACTAGTCTGCTAATGTTACTCTAACTGCTGGTAGAGTCCAGTATGTGTCCATGCTGGACTTTTTCCAAAAAAAGATATTTCAAAAGATTCACAATATTTTTCCTTGAAAACCTCAAAACCTCGACTAACAGGGCGACAGTGCAGTGTAACAGTAAATGCACTGGATGTGACATAAAAACCTTTAAAGCCCACAGCAGCAGGTGATTTGCTAAACTAACAATGACTAAGTTAACAGACTGTTGCAGGTATCACTGCTCACAACAGCGGCTTCAGCAGAAAATGAAAACTGAGAAATACCCGTCAGCAGGTTACCTGCACAGAGCTTCATATCAACCCAAAATATTGACACTTTATTCCAACAGCAAGTCTGGACTCACGAGGATCCCACAGTTCAGGTTGTGAGAATTATCCCTGAGAGGGAGAGGCAGCCATCGTTTTACAACACTGCTGAAGTGGAGGCTCAGGTCAGAAGGGCAGCAGGAGAAACCATATCGAGCTCCGTACCGTGCTGATGGGTACTCGGCACATGCACCGACAAGAGTGGGCAGGGGGTCAGAGGCCCCTGCAGTAAAATAGGAAGTATAAGAGCGCTTTCTGTCCACCTATCGAGCCCGTGCTCATGTTTGTGTACGAGGTCAGGCTTCTGTGAATGCTTGATGAGATGGGAGCAGCCAACGTGAAAGAAATGGAGCTCTGTTCTCTTGCCTCTCCATCTGTTCATAAACTGCAAACAATCCTTTAAATCACTCTCATCGCCAAACTCCACTGGCCCCATTTTAAGTAAAACCTAATTTCACAGTCCATGAAGACAAGACAGAGGAGTGTGTGTGGGTGTGTGTCTGTGGGTGTGTGCTGGGGGGTTCTTATTCTCTTTCTAAACTGTTGCATTGTTTTGAGTCTTGGCTGAGATGAGGGAGAGGAGGGGACAGAGGGAGGAGAAGATGAGAAGGAACAGGAAACAGGAAGATGGGGCATTAGTTCAAATGAATGTAGAGAGGAAAGATCTGAGCCAGGCAAGAGGGGAAGACGAGGATAGAGGGTAGAAGTATGAACAGGCTGCCATTTTTTTTTTTCATCAAATTTTAAATATGTTCTGAATGAACAATTGATAATTCATTCATTATTGATTAATGTGGCAATTATTTTTTCATTTATTTTGTGAGGAAAATAACAAAAAGAGGCCATCAGGATTTCCCACAGCTCAGCATTATAATGAAAATAAATTAATGACCAAAACTGCCGGTAATTAGTTTTCTATTAGCCAAGTCATTCATCAGCATGTTTAAGCCTTAAGAGAGTTAGCGTCGTGCAGCGGTATTCCAGCACCCGCAAACAGACTTGGAGACGTTACAACGGCAGTCAGGGATTTATGGTCCCACATGTGCCCGTCCACATACACCACTCCAGTCAGCAGAAGTGAGAGACGGGTTTTCACCCACCCCAGATGCACTCCAGTGCAGTCCTCCAAGATCCTGAATGATGCATGAAAAGCACAGACAGTGTGTGCAGTGGACACTTCACTTCAGCTCTTTGCATGTTAGAACTTCACTCCTCCGCGGCTGGCTAACAGACCAAAAACGGCGCAAGCAAGAGTGGCCCGCACACCTGTAGCACATACTTTGTACACTGCCTCCATCTGACAACAGACCTCTCTGCAGGCAGACGGGCAGTTCCTGGAGTGGAGAGGACAGCGAACGCCACTTCTGCTCAGAATACATCCCATATTACAGAGGCTTCCTCTTTAAGTAGCCTGTGTGTGGGAGAGACATAGGTCCCCTATTGTGGGAAAGTTAGCAATCACAGTGTACATCTGTGTGAGAGTGTGTGTGTGTGTGTGCATATATGCATGTTTGTCAGAAAGAGAGAAAAAGTGTGTGTACATGAGAGAGAGCCAGCTGCAGCCAGTGTAAGCGCGTGCCAACGTCAGTGATGAAATTACTGTAATCACCACAAAGGGTATCACTATGTGAAAGCTTAACTGTTACACTGGATGGCCCTTTCAGTACGAATGGGCTCAGACAGCGGTGTGTCTCTGCTTGCCCTCTCACTGCACAGATATTCCAGATCAAGGTTAGCAGCCAGACTAAACTGGAACTTCTTAGGAGCTGTTAAAAGCAACTGCTGCAAAAAACTCTTTAGACACAACAAAACACACCAAACTACTGGAAATAAGCAGGTCAAAAGAGCTCTACTTCACTTTTTTGAATCACTGGATATGATTAAACTCTGATTAGGAAGTTTGGTCCAAATCAATGTTCACCTTCAGAGTTTCTGAGTACTGCAAGATGATCCGTACTACCAACTTAACCCATCACCAGTTTCAATAAACCAGTGTGTGCTGAAAGAAACACTGGAAAGCTGAGAACACTGAGCTCTTTCTCCAACAGTCTGACCTGCAAGACACAAACAGATGAGTGTGGATAGCACAGCATGCACTTTTGATTTTCGCCTTTTCTTCTGAGTCCACCTGTAATATGGTCTATAATAACTAAAAGCACCCCCAAAACCACTAGTGAGTAAGAAAACTGGGGGGGGAACAAAAAAAAAAAAAGGTCATTGATCACTTATTGTGTTTGCTTAGGTAGAGCAGGCATGGAGTGTGGAGTCAGAGGCTAAGAGGAAAAAATAGGGTGGCTTAAAAACCAGGGGAGGAGAGGGACCTTGCACAAAAGCATAATCAGATCATGTCTCATCAGATATCCTATATTATAGTAAGTGGGGGACAAGCTAGAAGACACAATGAGGATAAGTGCACCTGAGCATTATTGGCTGATTAAAAAAAATAAAACATCACCAAAAGGTCAGCACAGGTACAAATCGGAGATGACCAAATTCACCCACAGCTTTTCTCTAAATTTAAATAAAAGTAAATTAAATTAAACAACTACAGCAACCAGTGACCCGATGCTGTGCTTGCAGCGAGGATGCTGCAGACAAGATAAGAAATCATCAGAGTGAAAATTACCGTAGGAAATGGTGACCCTCGTTCATTGTGTAAATCACCTTCAACAGGCGTGGGGAAGCAGCAGCTGGGGCCGGAGATGGCTCTTTATCATTTGGCCAGAAACAGAAGCAAATTAGATGCATTATATTTTACCTCCGGGCCAGCTCTAATAAAAACTTGCTTTAGTTATTAGGCAGGAAAGTAGGATCATTGGTTATATATCTGATGGCTCGAGCCAAATACTACAGCTTCAATCAATTTAATTCAATAATAATAATAATAATAATAATAATAATAATAATAATAATAATAATAATAATAACAATAATAACAACAACAACAACAACAACAACAACAACAACAACAGCAGCTTATTTTCAATGCTAACAGCAAAATCAAGAGCTCACAGCTGACCCAATTTTTCCACCGCTGGAAGCACATTAGCTTATGACCGCCTGATGCTGGGTTTGTGTGTCAGAACAGGGATCTTTCACATGTAAAGCAAATTCATTGACCCCTAAACCAGAGAGATGTTGAGTATGCTGATGATACAATTGCATTTATTTCAGAATTGCATATCACTAAATAAAAAACTAAATATATCTTTTGTGAAACTTTGTGTTAATACTGAATTCTCCAAGCACCATGAGGGAGATTTTTGGGAACGCTGCTCACCAGCTTTCATTTTCAAGGGATTACGTTTTAGCCTGTATATGTAGAAATATCACTTCTGAAGACGAGACGCCCATGTCTGCTCCCTGACTCTGTGTCATCACTCTTTACACAAACCCATTCTGGGTAGATGGTCACCACTGGTTTCTTCAGCTTTGGTAACTAACCACAGGTGTATTCCCTCATCATCATCACTGCTCTTTCCTTTCTAATTGCATTTCCTAAACTAATAATAATAATAATAATAATGTATACTTTATTGATGTCATAGGAAATTAGTCTCTGCATTTAACCCATTCACTCAGTGAAGCAGTGGGCAGCCACCAATCCGGCGTCCGGGGAGCAGGATTGGTACCGTTTTGGAGTCCATTTTCACTGAGCCACTACGCCACCAAACCTGTGCTTCCTGTAAATGGCTAAGTGAGAAGTATTTTCAGCCAGTCTTATGTTCAGATACCATCTACAATGATGAAAACATATCTGAGTGTGTCCTGGGAAAACCCCTCAACAGTAGAGGAGAGGCAGAGCTTGTTACTGCACGTTTGACTTTAGCTGCAACCATTTTAATTTAAATGACTTGTGTTATTGCCACTGTGTTCATATTCTCCATTCTGGGACTGAAATCAAGCACACCTCAGAAAAAAAAAAAATCTGACTCACAAAAGCCATTTGAGTCGGTAGCCTATTTCATGGTCTAATTCTCTGCACTTGGAGTCCATTTTCAGAAAGTGATGAGAAAAAAAAAAAAAGAAAGCTTTGTAAAAAGAACTGCGGTCACTGTTCCCTTCATCTCGTCTGATTCCTTACATCAATCTCTACTGATCGTCTGCTTCACAGCTGTCACTTCCTGTAGAAAAGCACAGAATCAGGTTTAATGTGGATCTTCCACCACAATCAAGAGACCTCGGTTTGCATCCAGAGCAGCTGCACTATGAACCAAGTAACAGGCTCAGGATAGTGTTTGCACTTAACCAATTGTTGGCATTAGGATACACGGTCACACAAAGGTGGTTACTAGATAAGTAAACAAATCCAGGGTTTCCAAATTTACCCACAAGTGCGTTTACATAAGAGGTTGTTTTACACCACATGACCGTCCCAAGACAAATGAGAGTATGCAGAAAGATCGGGAGAATATCTAGCTACATTATTACCCAGATATTATCCATTAACTAAAAAATATTTATCTGTTTATAATTTTTTGGAGATTCTGAAAAATATCTGAAAGCAAGAAAAGAACAAATGTTAAAACAGGAAGTTGGCTTAATTTCAACTTTTACACTGTGTAAGGATTGAGAAAGGCCTAGAGATTGACAGAATACTGTGATATCACTACACTAAGGCTTAAACAAGGCTGTCATTCTCACAGCCAACCAGGAAAAAAACTGCTCATTATGATCTTGATTTTTTTTTATGCTCATCAGGGAAAGAAAGTCTTTAGATGCCCTGTTAAAAACTACACACTCTCATTGTCTGGATACTCTGCTCCGCAGGATATTACTGCTACTATTTTCCAGAGCAGTGACTGGTGAAAGAATCACTAGGCAGTGATTGAATATACCATGAAAGTTTCCTCACTCGGCCACTAATCCTGCTTCCTAGTCCAAGCTTAGGGTCATGGAGGAGTCTGATAACAAAACAGCTTACTATAACTTGGACTGCCATTTTCAGTTTTTGCCCTTAAAAAAAATAAATAAATAAATAAAAAAATCATAAGCTAGCAGTCACAGATCCGACGTGTATAAAAAATAAAAATAAAAAGTAATCCTCAGTTCATTCATTTAACATTTCACAGCCACTGGTTCAGGAATACATTGGAAACATTTATCTTTTCAACCTGGTCTTAAAATTCTTAAAACAGAACAGAAATGAAACAACGCAGGTCTCCTCTACAATACGACCTACACAAACATCAAGGTGAAAATGGCTCATTCTTTCAGGCTCATTAATTGGTCATTTCTATTTTTCCTTTATCTTCATCATTGTGTGGAAAATTAGGTTATCGTTAGTGTATGATTTGGGTTGGAGGAAGATTCATCACCAGTTTAATTAGGATAGCAGCGTGTGTGCATCTTTAGCTCATATGACACAAAAAAAGCTGAGATAACTGATGCATCGTCGGTGAAAACAAAGGAGGACTTGCTTCTACACCGAAGAGTGGATTAGTAAAACTGTTTCGCTCCCTCGGTATTACAATTATCACTTAAATATAAACAGGCTAAAAGCTAAAATAAATAAATAAAAGCTTAATCCAGCGCTTTATAAATGTTGCAGTGTTTTCACCAGTGGATTACAGCCTGGCAGCCTGCCCAGTTCAATTTAACCTCCCAGTGTCTAACCATCATGTTTTTCAAAATTAGATGTTAAGCTACAGCCATTTATTGACCAAGTTTGGAGGTTTTGAAAAAGAAAGAACCACTTTTCTTCACTGGTTACAGTGAGCTCGACCGCTCAACGCCAGATGGAAAAATGAAGTTAAAGGCTATTCGGGGTTCTCTGCCACTATATTGTCAAATAAACACAGTGGTTCCAACAAAACTGGTCGGTGAGCATATTTCATAAATCCGGAGGCAATTTTTCATGTGCACCTGTCTTTTGTGCAGGGAAAGAAAATGTCTATATAACTTTTCGAGAAGGAGGCCCAATGTATAAAGGTTTTGGACCCAGATTGGTTTGGGTGCACAGTGAAGCTGAACTAGTCTCCCTTTCCAGAACAGAAAAGTATCCTAAATCCTATCAAAGAGAGGAGGGCACAAAGTAGCACAATGTGTGATCTGCTAAGCAGACTAACAAAGCTGTGGCTTCCTTTCCACGTCTTTATATCGTTCAATGCGCAGCTGCTCTTGTTCCAGGACTTCAGCATGTGCGGCTGACTATAACTTTAAAGAGCAGGTGATATGACCTCAGCTGTCTGTGTTAGCCAACTTTTAAGTTAACAGGCCCTTGAAGAAAGTAAGAAGGGAAGGGGGAAGGGGGGGGGGGGGCACATTAGCCTCCCAGAAGAGCATTCTTTGCTGATTGCTTTGACTTTGAGACCCAACAACACCCTGAAAGCACCTCTCTCCTGGACAGGGAGTCCATCATAAATAAAGGCAAATGTGCACTTCTGGAGTTTTGGAGCGGGCTGTAGAGCCTCCTGCAATAGCACCGGGGGGTGGGAGGGGGTCAAACTGACCTGTGCAACTTGTACTGTGTTTGAAACATGAATTCAGTGTACATGACCACAAATACAAATCTACTATGGCATAATTTCTATAATTATGACGAAAGCTGAGTTCACAGGTTGGTTGGAGATCCCCCCCCCTTTTTTTTTTTTTAGTGCTGATGGTTGATCAGCGTGAAGAACAAACAGCCTAGCGCCCTCGTTCAGCCCATTGCAGTCCTGATGATTATTTAATGAGGAGTTGCTTTGCCTTTCCAACCAGCTGCTCAGCACATCTGAGCACTTCAGGAACAGATCTGAGGAGACGAAACAGAGCAGCGCTCTTTCACTGCACGCAAGGAACAGTTATTCACACCGTCACGGGAAACACAAAGACGCTCGGCCACACCCTGCACATCAGCCAGTGCACATCTACCTGTACTTGTCACCTCCCTGCTAACAATGCAGCTGTGCATATAATACAGCTAATATTCTTTACATGTGCAAAAGGATCTGATGTGAACATTTCGTGCTCGAGTGCTGTGTACGGAAAATATCCCCTCCAAAGTTCTTATGTGGAAATAGCTTTAGAAAAGGTAATGGTCATCCCCTCAGGAGCCTGTGAAATTATTCATGAAATTATCCCCTTCTATAATGCAAGTCAGGGACTAAGAAGAGACTAAGGGCATTAAGCCGAGAGTAGTAGTACTACTCGTTTATAATACCATATCAGTGTAATGGTGCTTAGGGCATATGGAGTTATTCTGAGAGCCAGGGTTTGAACATATTCACAGGCTAGAGTCCAGCTACAACATCATGAGCTGCTTTTTAAAGCATGTCAGTCTCATTTTTATTGCTATTAGCGCTGACAAAAGTAGCCTTATACTCTTCACAGTTCAATAATAATCTTTAAGCATTTCATACCAAACCTAAGTGAAACGTTTGAGTTCATCCAGAGTGTGAAACAAGACTACAAGCAAGAAGAATACCATTAACCCTCACTCATAAAATTATGTTAATGAATGGGTTTTTACCCATTTTATGTTTGTCTAAAAAGTTGTTCGTATTTATGCAATCTTTCACTTCAGTACACAGAGCACACATTAATTACTTATAATAATTTACTGAAAAACATCATTAGCTAACAATGGCTAAGCTACATACACTGATCAAGCATATAGTGTAGATCAGGGGACATAAAACAAGAGTTTTTGGAGGGGCCGATTCGGGCCTTATGTTTGATGCTCCTGGCATAGATGGGTACAATCACACCAGCAGTTTCCCCATCAATACCTTAAAGAAACACGCATCTAATAATTCCAGTCTAAACTGATCAGATGAGCATTGACCTACTGCCAGCATAAAGCTTAATCACTCTTATTCAGTGGTCCATTCTTCCTCCAGAGCACAGAGACGTCTGTGAGTATTGCCCACAGTGCCAAGTTCTGCAAAGTTCACCAGCTTTATTCACTTCATTAAAGAGTCAAAACAGAGTGCTGCTGCTGCTGCTGAGTAAAGTCTCCAGCTGGTATAGTACATGCGACCACGGCTGGCAGGAGACAAACTGACCAGCCACTGTGAAAATTGACCTCCATTTAGCTGGTGGCTCGGTGCCATTACTCACGTTGCATGTCAGGGAAAGTTATTAAGTGTTTAGTACCCAGTGTGGATGCACAAGCTGCATGGGGGGAGCATGGAAGGGCATGAGCTGCCATTCCACAAAATTCAATTTAAGATTCCCTGGTGTAAACGTGTAGGGGTTTTACATACAAAGATTCAAGTTTACTCCAAGGAAATCTGGCTGTAAAGCCACTTTCTGAGCAGTCATTCCCCAACTTAGCCACAGCCACATTTCCCTACAAATGCCGGGCATTAGCTTTACAAATCCAAGCTGGATACCAAAATCATGCTGGCTATTTTGTGACGCATAAAACGTGATGCATGTCAAGATCGTTCCTGTCAAATCTGCTCCTCTGGCAGCAAACAGGCTTTGAAGTGTTTGAAGTGTCTGCTGTGGTCTTTCATATCCTGCACTGTGTGATGAATTCATTTCCTTTCATATCAGTGCAGCCTTGGCCTGAGGCCTGCACTTTTGTGACTGCTGCGCGTCAGCCTCACTGCAATACCTCTATAAAAATCACGAAGCGCATTAGGAACACGGAGAAGACGGTACGGCAGGTCGTCGTGTGTGCCAACGCATCCTATAAAATCAGCGGTCGTGGCCGTGCTTGTATTTGACTGCATTTGCCCAAAGCGTCCAAACCAGCATGAACCTGTATGAGGAAACGTATTTGAACTGATGTACGTTGAAGACAAAAGTGGGCGGCTGGCTAGTTTTGGTCTGTTGGGTACTATATCACTGATGCGGGGAACCCACACTGAGACCAGAAGTCTCTCAAGCCAGACTCAACACTTTCATTGGTCGCTGTGTGCGTCTGTGTGTCGCATCACTTTCTTCCCCATCTACATTGTGCATTTCACCAGCCCTCTACAGGGGTTGGCCTTCCTGTTGTTGCAGTGTATTGTCTGGTCTACTTTGATATTCTACTCAATCACAGTAGAATAACGAGGCAGGGCTGCCTCATTATGGCAAAAACTAAACTCATGATTATGTTGCTCAATTTACTACCTTACATAATTATTCACCAAGTGCATTCAATATTTTTTAAAAAAGGGAAAAAAAAGAAAAGAAAAGAGTAGTATTTATAAGGGATTAGTGAGTGTTTCTGACCGTATCGCTGTGCGAAGCCTGTCGACTTGCAGCGGTCTCATTGAGGCCACTGAAACATACTGGCTTGATGTGAATGGTGTGATTAAAGATGAGTCTAGTCTAGTGGAAAAATCATGCAGCTAATTTTTTGAATAATATGCCTTTTGTTTAAAGTTTGCTGAGCCCATAAAAATCCCAGAGCATGAGCACACTGCTCACCCACTCGTTCCCTTGGCCTAAATTCTGACTCTCCTACACTCTACTCTGCCTTCATTCAGACTGAGGTCAAATTCCTAATAATAAATGGCACAGAGCTGCAGCAGTGGAAGCGGCTGCTGTGTGAATACTCATTTTAATAGCAGCCGGTGATAATAATACAGGGTTGCTATGTGACAGGCTTGCCATCACAGTAATCAAAGTGCAAGCAAAGCATAACGATTCCCATTATGGATCACAATAGAACATTCAGCCCAATGTGGCCACACAGGTTTGACTGAGGAGAAGTGATGCAAATACATTTAAAGTAACTGAAGCCATTGCAGTTTGTCAGTGTGAGGCCTGGAGCGTTGTTTCCTAAATTAGAGGTCACAGGCCTATCTATGGTGGGTGGCTGCCCACATGATGAAGGAGGCAATATGTTTCCCTGAGTCTGGTTTCTGGGGCAAGGCTGTCCTATTTGTCATTTGGCTCTCAGGCTCAAAAAGAAATTCGCAGGCAGCTCCTGACAAAGCTTCTCCCTCGACATGGACTCACTTTTTACACGAGTTAAAAAGCTGCTAAATTGCTGGAGGAAAGACAGGAGCTCAGATTTTTTTTTCTTCTTGACTACAGTCAAGTAGTGTCGTCAAAGACTGAGCTAAAGTCATTCAAATATGAATTTCTGCACTTCTTTATATGCACTATAAATGCAATCATGCTGTGAAGTCAGCATGCGTTAGGACACACCTCTGGGGCCACACAGGCACACATTTGATGTGGAGTGTGTTTACACCATTTCCCCTGATTAGAGCTGGGCAATTAATAGAAAATTAATAAAAAGTGACAGATCCCCCAATCAACATAATCTACCTGTGGCTTTAGTAAAAGACAACATTGAACATAAAGATGTCAAATGAGGAGAAACAGCTTAAAACGCCACTTCCAGTTTTGGTACCCCAGCTATAAAAGCTGAGCTTATTTACAGCACAACCCAACAGTGAGCTCCGAGGGAAAGAACTAGTCTAGACCTAGTTTAGCTTTGTAAGCTTCACAGTTCAAAATAATCCTCATTTTACAATAAGCTTTGGTGCAGCCCCTTAGTTCATCTTCTGAAATGAAACGAGACGTTTTAGCTGCTGCCTCAGGCCCTACGAGCACACTGATTGGTTGCCCTTTGGTAGCCTTCTGCAAACAGAAATCCAAATCCACGCATTTGAATATGCAGAGTGCATGAACATGCCCAGCAACACAGGCTGCAACATGAGGGAAACAATTTCATCACTATAGGAACTTATTGTGAGACAGTCGAGTTAGCCTTTCAAAGTCCACGGTGGCCTTTCACAGCGGTCTGAAGCCTGAACATACGTGTGTGTCTGTGTGTCTCTGTACCATTTTTCCTATCTTTGTGGGGACCAAAATTTGACATTTACTGGTCCCCAGGAGTTTGAAGGTATTTCTCAGACTCAAAATGTGTTTTAGTGTCAGGGTTACAATTGGGTTATAGTTAGGGTTAGGATAAGCGGCTAGTGAAAGCATTAGGTTAATTACATGTCCCCACTAAGATAGCAACACCTGACAGT
>VURO01018292.1:0-13462 GCA_015108175.1 Pelvicachromis taeniatus
GCAACATTAAAGTTTTAATGGCCTTTAATGTTTTAAAAAGTTTTTATAATTTTTTTTTTTATTTAATTTATTTATTTATTTATTTTCTCACACACACACACACACACACACACACACACACACACACACACACTCAGCACTTTTAATTAATAAGTAAATAAAATGATACCGATACAGAAATGTCCCCCCACAGTCCCTACCCTGAACTCAACATTTCCCAGTTCTCATGTGTTAATCTGCACAGATGATACATTTGCAGTAGGCTAATTCTCACCAAACACACTCTCAACCTGTTTAATGTGCAGCTTAACCATTGATTGAGCTAGCTGTATTTGACAGTTAAAAGATATGTTATCATGATGTCTGATTATTTCATTCAAAGATGAAAAAGATGGAGCAGACCGAAGCAGACGAAATTTGATCATTTTGTTCATAAATTAAAACTGAAACTTGAAGAAATCCAACAGACAGCGAATCTGTACATGATATTGTTGACAGTAAGTTAACCATTTATGATTTTTTTAAGATAGTGTGAGATTACTGGATGGTTAAAAACATGTGCAGGTTGCACAGTTTGCAGTGTTGTGATAAAACTTGTAATAATGGACTAATGTAGCCTGATGGAGAGAGGCCGTGCTGTCCTTGTTCACTGTAAGACTAAAGTAGCACGTATCAGTTTGGATTAAAGACAAAATATTCCCAAGTGTCACTTAGCAAAATCCACTTTCGTGGCATAGAAAAGCACCCGTGCTAGCAGCAAGAGCAGTAAACTTGGTCAGGTGATCACTAAGTCTGTCCTCAATGAAAACAAGTCCACTGGCGCTCACAATACAATCAATTTTGGAGTTATTTTCAAGGCATTCTTTCTTTTTTTCAGCACTACGCTGGATTTCAAGGTTTCCCAAACTGCCAATTTCATCTTTTATCTCTGCCTATGGAGACAAATCAAGAGGAGGTTAATGAGCAGGGAGGAAAAAAATGAAACAACATATTTATGGCTTGAACAGGACGCCACATCTGGCTAGCCTCTACACAGCTCTTTCTTCTTTCCTTTCCTATTTTGACCCTGTAAGCTATCAAAGATGAGACAGTGATTTGGATTAAACATTTTATCTGCTTTTCTGTAAATTAAGCCCTCAGCCTATGATATCAAAATGTCTTTGGGGAGACTCTTCTGTATAGCAAAGCTCTAATTGGTTCAGCTGGCTGTTATCTATGTACAGTAAAACAGCGGGAGTTCAATCTGGTGCCGCTCAGAGGGAGGTGAGATTTCTATCTATCCCCTTCATTCACAGCTTAATTCAATTGGAGGGCAATTATCGACCGCCCCAAGGCTTCAAGATCCTCATTGGTTTCTGTTCCCATCAGGGAGTCTCGCAGTGAAGGATCCCCCCCGACTGCACTGGGTGATGTCTGTATCGATGTGCTGTGTGTAAGACACCAGAGGAAGCAGCAGCAAACAGGCAGGAAGGCGCTCTCAGTCACAACCTCGAGAATCAAAAGATTCTTAAGCTGGATTCATCTGACTTGTTTAACAGCATGAAGCTTTTAACTGCAAATTCCTTTTGGAATAAGAATCATCAAACTTACCACAACTTACCAGATCAGAGCCATCGGTCCCAGCTTCTGTAAAAAGCTGCTAACTACCGACCAAAATTTATAAAGTGCGACGCAAACTACAAACTAAGAGCTCTTGTCTTTTTTTCCTTTTCGGAGGTTCACAAGCATTTTGTAAGTAGTTATCAAGTCATTAATACAAACTGCGGCAATCTGCTAGCGACCAATGTAGCGCAGTACTGGACAGCAAGCCCTCACCAACGAGCCAGGCAATTCACATTTTTACCAAGAAACCAGTTACCACTGGTTCAGAAGTCCAAACGACTGCCACACTGAAGGGTGGATCTGCCTAATTTAAGTCAGACATATTTATTCTTATGGGCGTATTCCTAAACTCTTTGATCACACTTTGTATTTTTGAAAATTTTGGCTAATTGGACCCATTTAAAAAAAAAAAAAAAAAAAAAAAAAAAAATGTAAAAAGTGCCAATATGGTCATTTACACAAAAGAGAAATGGTGTTATTAAAGCAGAATCTAATTTTCACATCCTTGCATTCAGAGCTCAGTCCGCAAAGAGTCTGGACAAATTTCTTTACTAAAGTTTGAGTTTCTCAAGCTTTAAATAAAAATCTATTTAGGATTTTTGCGTGATCAAAATAGTTGTCAGTTCTTTAATATTTGCTGGATTACGCCAAATTAGATTATATAACACACCTTTATTTAAACCCTTTATTTGTTGTGTTTATTGTATTTAAGTCTGCCCATGTGTTTTTCACTAATGAGATGAAAGTCTCTCAATGTGTTGTTGTCATCAATTATTAGTCCAAGTGCACAGAAGGAAAAACAAAACAGTGACTAAACAGACTGTACAAGCTGCACACTTGTAGCTTTCCCACAGCGAGCTAGAATTTACCATCAACTATCAATTTCTTGAACATCAAAGTATACATGAAGCAGAGCTCTAGCTGCCATCTGATTCGTCTCCTCTGACAAAGGAAGTTCCCCTTTACGCCTAATCACTTTTATTATAAGTAAGATAGACAGCAAGCTTCAAAGTTCCTTAAAATGTCTTGCTAAGTCAAATTACGTAAAAAGAACAACAACAGAACACCTTAGAGCAGAACATTTGGTATTTAATAACAGTCTGATACCACGCTGAGACTGACAAAATGATTAATGTACTATTTAATTAGTGAGCCAGGCTTACGAGCACTTTCTGTTCAGGAGCATGTGGATTATCACCTTTTGTGTATTATTCAGCATCGAGTACATGGTGGATTTCTTTTTTTGAGTACCTTTAACATGAATTATGTAGTTTATTTTTCTCCCCTAAACGCTGCTCATAAAGTCACTAGTTTTATCAGCCGGCGTCATTAAATCAACACATTTTCATGAACTATTTCAAGTTAAATAAAAGTCTTCGTGTACTTTTGCTCATGCTGTATTGTCTAGGTTCCCCTGAAGCAACAATCCTCCTACCACACAACACACCTACAGGTAAACGTTCCAATACATAATAAATGAAGTGACTACTGAAGACAAACTGGGCTTTCAGCGAACACAGTGGTCACGTATACCATTTCCAATTTGTTATTCTTATTTTCTGAGATAGTTGTATATTTTGTCTGCATTCTAGAGACATGTGTTCTCAGCATGCCATCAGCTGCTGATAAAGTATTGGTACAGGCCTGTGAAGCAACAAGAAATGTGATCCTGTGCCACTGATTGCAGTCATTGCACCTTCAGAAACACACCGCAGTCCATTAGCAGTGGGACACTGACAGATTTTTCTTTCGCTGCGCTGGCTTTGTACTGCAGCACATTTGATTTGAAATGAAAGAGAAACTGAGGGGTTCATCTATTGACTTTTCATATACAACCTCCAACTTTAGATAGTGAAATGTTTCCAGTAAATAAAAATATGCTAAGCGATGTCAACAGTGAATGTTTTTACAGGATTTTTATGCTGAATCAGAGGACTGAGCCTCAACATTACATCTACAGAAGCTGCTCAGCAATAGAAACTCGAGACATAAAGTTCCCAGCTCACAGTTTTTATTCTGTTTATTTATTACAGTTTATTTTATTTCAGTACCACGTGTGATTTCAATGAGCTCTTTACTGTAGACTCACTCTTTCACTAATGTTTGTAAAAGCCGACTGCGTGGAGAGATGCTTGATTTTATAGATACCTCAGCAACGGGATTAAGAACACCTGAGTTCAGAGATTAAGACAAAATACTTTTGTCCAGTATAATATGTACAGGGTCATTTGTGGTGACAAAGACACGTCCGGTTATTACCCTCTTTCTCCATTTGTGCTTTAGCATCTTTCAGCGTGTTGTTTTGATTTTAAAAAGCAAACAGATTAACAGGTTTGGTATCTGCCACAGCAGATGGCCGTTTCCCAACAAACTCAGTAGTCACCTTTGCAGCATTAAACTCCAGTTAGACGTTTGAGAGTAGCTCATGAACATAGAGTATATAGCTAGTAAAGAGACTTTTTCTTTTGAGAGTCCCAATGAATTTATACTTAATGTTCAATCTATGCGTTGTAACCGCAAACCCCTCTAAAACCTTACAAACTAACCTATCTTATAACCTGATGTGCACCTGTCTGGAAATGTAACTTGTGATTGGCCGATTCAATGCCTCGGATTGCTCCTGTCCATTTCCGGATAATGTTCTGGTGCCGTTTTGGATGATCAGTGAGAAAACAACAATCATTGCCTCAATATAAGGACTCGCGGATGTCAGCATTTTATTTGTTTGCATCATAGCTGGTACTGCATATAAAGTAACCAGGAGACAGTCACAAGTTAAATCACACATAAAACAGCATGCATGAATGCTGGGAACCGTGTCAGCCATTTACGTCAGTTACAGTGCAAGCGCTACAAACACTCACAACAGAAGTCCAAATCAGTTGTTAAGCCACTGAAACCACATCTAAAAACAATTCAGTTGGTCGACTTCTCACTGTGACTGTGAAACTTGTTTCTGTTCTCACCAAGTGGCCAAACGTATCAGTAATGTATTGATGGTCTTACAATCGAGGCATCAGCAGATTTCCCAGAAGTGGATTGAGAGTAGTCCTAATGAAGGCCACTGAATAAAGTTTATGGTCTGCAAGAAGCCCCGAATTCACCATGAGTGAAATCGGATTTTTAGACCAAGTTTCAACATTAAACCCATTACAACCTTCATTGTATGTTAGGGATCATTGGAACGTTTTATTTAAAAAAGAAAAAAAGTACAAACTGCTGTTCTTCACTAAACAATGTCTCAGGTGCAATATTTGCCGACTCGACTGTATGCAGATGCTTACTGTAAAATTTCAGCTGCTGCTTGGCAGCACGGAGCAGCTTTCCTTCGGACCTCGACATTTTCTAAAGCTAAAATATGCAACAGAGGACTCGGACTAACAAAGTGAGACAAGTCAAGAATGGTGCCTCTGTTTCACTCTAAGTGCAATGGATTCTCTTCTTTCAGCTGTCAGCTCAAGCTAAAACTTTCAAAAGGTGAACTTCTCGGCTCAGATCACTTTTCTCTCGACCAACTGCTGAGCTGACAAAACTTTCCATCTTTCAGCCGATGCTCCTCTGTTCTCCTGCTCCTCTCTCTCCTTCACACACACACACACACACACACATACACTTTACACAGACCTGCACAAATACCCTCACTTTTCTGTAGCACTTTGTCTCAGGAGCACATCGACACTGAAGCTCAACTCCCATGGCAATTGTGAAATACGTGCATGAAAGCATGCAACCTGTTTAATTCAAATAAAGAAGAAGTGCTTCAGGCACAGCAGCCCCCCAATTCTCAACATTGTGAAGACGGAGAATTTGCAGCCAGTAAACCAAATTTGCAAAGATTGACAGTACTAACATGCAAACTCCAACACAACACGCACTTGTGAGGAGTTGTAATGATCCATAAACTCGCTGCATTTGAAATAACCAGCAGCAAGAAGCAGCTGATAATGAGATAACATCACAACTTACTCCTTTCTAAAGTGTGTGCTAGCTGATCTGTTTCAAAACACAATAAGCACTGCATTAACAGATGAAAATATCCAAGTGTGCAAGGACACTACAGTTTAAAGGTGACAACCTGTTTGCATGGAACGCCAATGCATGGAGCATGAAAAGCATTCAGACCAAGAAATCAACTTTTATAGATTTCAAAGCCACTTTAAAGCTACAAAAAAAGGTGAAAGAAACATCACAAATCAATCTTACTTTGAGTAGTCTTCATTATCTCTGTCACAGCGCGAGTCCTTGTGTTTCTCCCAGTCTTTGCCGTGTTTGCATGTCGTCAGCAGAATAATATCTTCCCCATTGTGGATGTGATACAAAGCATTCCTGGTCTCCGAACCTATGCCAGTTAAGTACCTCTTTCCTTTGAAAACCAGCTGGTACTTCCTGGAAGGCGGTGCATCGTTAAGTGTCAGATAACCTATGCCCCCTCCTTTCAGCGGATGATCCTTTGAGAATAGAGGGATGGAAATATCATAGTTAGGTCGGAAGTTGACCACATCTGCACTGGCCTTGGCCAGCATGGCCTGTCCCACCTCAAAGCCCAAATCCTCAGTGTAGTCCGGCCAAGTGCCAGAGTAAAGGTTGAATATGAGGTGATTCCTGCCATCGTTCCACGTCGGCAGGTTCTGGATACGCGACTTAATGTTCTGGACGTACTGTGCTGAGAGCTGGTCCCTGTCCAATGTGTCCACAGCTAGTATAAAGAGACAGGCCCTCAAAGGGTCTGTGGTGTGGAACCGGGACTCTTCAATGGAGGTCAAGATCTTCTTGTAGGTCTCTGAGATCTCGCTGCCTCGCTGTTGAGGGTAGATGTAAACCTTGAATCCCGACTGGCAGCGAGCAAAGTCGAAGCAGGTTTCCATGCGGCAGCGCTTGTTCTTGTAGATGTTGTCGCGGATCGCCCGTCGTTCACGAGGGGAGGTGTGCTGGTGATGGAGCTGAGGGGTGTCCTCCTGTATCCACAGGGGGGAAAAATGATCTATTTACATCACACCAGTGTTTGTACAGTACAGTCAACTCTCCATTAAAACAAACTCCAGAAAAACAGAAACGAATAAACAGTTTGTACTCAAAACGGCATCTCTGACACCTGACAGGATTTTTTAGGTAGTGAGGCTTTTTAAAGTTACCTCCTGCTGAAAACTGCTTTTGGAAATTCATGGCTGCAAACTGCTCCCTCATCAGTACTGACTGGCCGGTTGCATTAGTTGCAATTCTAAATTCTTCAGCTGGTAATTTGTGCTTGATTTCCCCAAAGCAATGGTGCTTAGCCATCTATGCTTGTAATCCCTTAAAGCAAACTAATGTCTATGCACACGAACTTGCATATCTGCTTAGACTGCAGTTTGTGAAGAAAAAAAGAAAAAAGTAAAGCAGTGTAGGTGGAAATGCAGAAAGCCACAACATGACACGGTGTATTGATACCATAGATTGGTACTCACTTTGCAATAACCGCAGCATTTTACCCCTTAATTCTGAATATTGCTGTAACTTCCTTGAATTGAAGTTTCTTTTGACTACTGGGAAGTGTTTCTGCCTTCCTAAAAGTTTCTCCTCTCTTCACTTCTCTCGATTACACCTACCACCGCCGCCAACGCTTAACACTAGGCTATTTTCAGCATGAATGCCTGGTAGGAGCTCAAGCGAAAAGAGATGTTTCGTTTTCAGATATTTTGATTTGAATGAAAGAATCTTTTCTCATTGGTATAGAAAATACTGAAAAAAAATAACATAATCTGTGTTATCATCATCATCATCATCATCATGTGATCCTCCACCTTACAGGTTACAATCACAAACGCTTTGAAAGCATCCTCCTTAACTCAGTTTTACTGTTCTGCTCTGTTATTGAACTTTCATTTTGATCACAAAATGCTTCTAAATTGGACTTTTTCACTTATTTTTGTTTGTACTTAAAAAGCTTTCATTGTTTCTTTTCTTATAAATCGCTCCAGTCTACCTCCTGCTCTCCTCCCTCCAAATACGGCTCCAGCCGCTTGGTCGACTCCGGCCAGTGTCTGGGTGGTCTGGATGGACTTTTCTGGGGCAATGGCTGGGGCTGGTAGTACACTTCCTTACTTTGGCGGTAGTACTGGTATTCTTGTTGGTGGTACTGATGATACAGGGGGTACTGGGGAAACTGGTGATACTGGTACGGCTGCTGTTGGAACTCCCCAATTTGCAGACCCCACAGATATATGAGGAATAGAAGACCGGCCCCCACAGACACGAGCAGGTACCTCTTCTTGGCCTGCATGTGTGCTGTGGGGGGAGGAAAAGGAGGAGGTGGTGGGTCTGGGGAGGGAGGAGAGAAGAAGGAGCGAGGGAGATAGGGCGGAGGTTCACAATAAGAGGAGGTGGGCAGCGGGTGTGAGAATAGTGATGGAGCTGAAAAAGGATAAACTTAGAGATTAAAATAAAATAAATATTATTAAAAGGGAGTAAAAAGCTTGACAAAAAGATGCCAAAAGAAAGCTGGGAAACGGGAAAGAAGAGGGAAGAGGAAATGACAAGGAGAGGGGTTGCAGGGAGGTAGATGCAGGTCAGCTCTCTACCCGCAACTCGGCATTTTGGGTTTTGGCGTCACTAAAAGAAAACAAATAGAAAAATTATCAATGATTTAAGATATCAGAGTATCTGAACCAAATAATCATTTTTAAAAAATAAATAATTTATCCATTTTTGCACGGAAAAAAAAAATGAAGAAAAACAGCTTAGAAGCTCTGTAAAAATGTTACACCTGAGCACCCTTACTCAACACTGTATGTCATAAATACACACAAATCTGCGTAAAGAGGCGGCATCAAAGTAATAAAAGCCCACGTGGATTTGTACACGTTAAGTTTGAAGATCTGTTTGATATTGAACTTTTTCAAAAAGTTGTATTTGGTAAATGTGACGTGGACGGCGCAGTGACGCTTTTGACTTTTCTCATGCAGTTTGCAGAGCCCGATGTTCGCTTAAAAACTGAATAGACTGATAGCGGTGGCTGCTCCGACATCACCGTCACAGTGCGGGGTGACTCGTTAGGGGCGAAAGACTATCACTTGGTGACAAGTTCGCCACTAAAATGCGGCATTTCTGAAGGGAGTTCATAACATATGGGCTCTTTTTCCCCCCCCGAAAACAACACCTCTATTATTAACCATGTAGGAATTTCTACCTTACAAATAATATTTCGTAACTCTTTACTAAGCGTAATTCCTAATTGAATCCTCTCACCTGTTTGTATAGAACACCTGTGGTTCCAGGAAGTGTCCGCTGCTCTCCCCTCCAGCCCGTGGAGGAATATCCGCTTCGGAAACACATTCTTCATGAACCCTCGAACTGTAACTCCATTAGCAAATGACACGTTATATTGAAACCACGTGCGGAGGGAAATTCACAGAGCTCACAGAGATCCACGGTGCGCTGTCTTCATGCTCCGCCGCGTCCCAGTCACAAACTTTCCCCGAGACAGGAACACAGTCCCGGCGGAACACACAGCACAGCGAGCTGTGAACACGACAGGTTCCCACAGTGTGAATTCAGATGCACACTCATCTGCCAGAAGAGCCGCGATCACAGCGACAGCATCCATCCAGAATTAAGTCGGTTAAACAAGGCGCGTGCATCTCCAATCAGCATCAGCCATGCCCCCCCTCTCTCAGAAACCCACAACCTGAGAAGACCCAAACTTTGAAATTGAAATCCACATCCCCCCCTTGTGCGCTGCCGCTCACAGTGAGAAATGAGCAGAAATCATCATCCCAGGTAAGTTAAGGAGACGCCGGCGCACCTGATTTGGAGAGATGCGTATCAATAAAATCCTGTCAGGAGTGTCTTCGGCCGGCTGCAGCGTTTCTCTATAGAGTCCAGGAAATGGATCAAATGAGAATCATAAAAGAACACTGATGTTCTTCTGGGCTATACCACGAGAATACTGGGTTCAGCATTTCCATCCTCACGTTTCCATCCTGAAATCCTCAGCTGGATCCGAGCTGCGGCACCGTACAGCATCCAGCAGCATCAGCAGCAGCGCTGATAAGCCAGACAGCAGCAGGCTGGCAGACTTGGGGGGGATCGGTGTATGCACGGGGCGTCTGTTTGCTCTGATAAGGTGCAGGAGCCCGCCATAATTCAGGATCTCCCAGTTTGCATTTGTAAATGTGTTTGTATCTGGTTAATGGAGCGTGCAACAAAAACAAGAGACGTCCCAAGAAATTACTGAAATCACAAATCACGGAGAAGTCCCAGAGAAGCACTCACAGGACCCGCGTCATTCCCGCTTTCATTTTACAAATCGCACTCCATTCGGAAAACTGCAAATGTTGGACTTTAAAAAGTTGTAAAACACGACTTGTTGCAATAGTACAGCTTAACCATGTGGGATGCATGTCTTTTACATCTTGTAGTTGTCTCAGTTAATGTCATTGGGTGCTCATTTATTATATTTTGACAACACGATGAAATTGCAGACAGTAATTTGAGGAGTCTGTGCGAGTTTACGCTATACCTGTACATCTTAAGGTCAGGATGGCGGATTAAAAATCGTGCAGGGATTAGTCACGTTTTGTCGAGTTTTGCAAACCTGTGAACTTTTAATTAACTCGTGGAATCGCTCCGTGAGTCCAATATTGGGCCCAATTATTCAACTTTGCCCATCTGGACCACTAATCTATGTGTCTGGCGCTTAATTCATGTTGCTGCTTAAATTTCAATTGATGCAACTGATGGAATAAAATTAATTTGCAAAGGATCTAAATAGATGTCGTTATCTCATAAATTAGGGTTATACAGATGTTGTGAGGCCGCGACACCACAAATGGTTGGTGCAGCAAACAGTGCCATCTTGTGGCGATTGGTTTACAGCCCACATTTTTAAAAGCAGCTCCAGATCTGTGTTATTCATATAAATCTGTCAAAAAATGTAAAAACTCTGTCATGATAAACAAAACAAATAACCGGATCTTCTCAGGACCAAACAGTACAGGAAGGGAAGTGAGCTTTACAGTGAGGCATGTCAAACAGGTTTTTCAAAATAATGGCGCAAACTATTGCCGTTTTGGAACATACATGGACGCTGTTTAAAGGAGGAGCCACACGCTGCAGAGGCTCTGCGTACCGATTTTCAAAGCTGTGCCAGACTCCTTCAGGCAGGAAGAGGCACATGTCTGACAAATAATTTAGCTTTAACGGCATGTGGCACTTTAATATTAATCCATACTCCCTCTGATGCTGAGCAGCGATAGAGACATTTATGTAGAAGTCGTGGAAGAACAGAGAGAGCATAATGCAGTAAACATCTCTCTCTTGCATCTTATGATGTGCATGCTGCAATATGCATCAGGTATTCAGACTTTTTTCTTTTCATGTATTTGGAAAATTTGTATTTCTTAAATCTTACATTTTCTCAAATTCCTCAAAGTTTGGTGGTCCAAGTGGTTTGCTGATTTTACTCGTAGATCAGATCAGTTCTTTTTTTCCCCCCTTACTTCTTCATTTACCCCATTTACCCCATTGATTGACGTTTATAGCCCCTCTGTTCCCAGAGCTGCTGCATTTAAATGACCAAATGAGACTGTGAAGTTATTTTTAGATTGTTTTTTATCCATGATTTCTGTAGATCATCATTCCTTCTCTCTCGACAGCCTCTAAAGCCGTCACTATACACCTTGTCGTTGATGCACTTTTATGTGATTTTCTTGCTCTGTGGACCCTTCCCATGATTTGTGAATTGAATGAATCCTGGATCTCAAATGTGCGAGGAATGGGAAACCCTTTCAGGTGGGAACTTATTTGAGAACTTTAAAAATAATACGAAAGAATTTCTAACCTCTAATCTCCGGCAGCAAACTGTAAATCTTTGGATGTTCGTGTAAAACACTGCCAGATGCACCAGCCTCTTTCTGAATGGCAGAGTTTCCCTCTAATTTACTGGAAATGCGATAACTCTGAAGCATTCGCTGGTGCTGATGGCTTCACGGTCCATTAGGGGATGATAAATCTGAAGAGGTCCTGCTGGTGTTTGCAGAGAGAGCCAACTTTGATCTCTTTCCAGTCTCAGTCCATCGCTTCACTTCCTTCACTTCTTCATTTTCAGTATTAATCTTGGGATGGTTCAGCTGTACTCAAGTCTCTTTACTCACCTGTGCCAACATTTGGCGAAGGGACTGTGATCCAGCTTTTGAATAAATCTGTTTTGTTTATTTACATGAAGCTTCTCTTTGGCTACCACGCACACAGCATGTCTTCTCTAAGTATTAAGTTTTAGCACAGTTTTGATGAACTAAAGCTGCCTTTTTCTGTCCGTGTGTGTATTTTGGTTTGTGATGGCTGCAACTATACAACCACACAATGGTAATACCGTAAGTACCAAACATCAGTGTAGAGGCTTACACATAGGATTTAATTTACAGGATAATAAAGAATTGGTTTGGTTTGGAAATAATTTACATACCCACATAATACTGTATTCTAAAATAAGTGTGCACACTGTTACCGTATAGCTTCCATTAGTAGCCCGGGCGTTTATTCAAAAAATTATCCGGCCGGCCCGGCATTTAAAAGAAACGGTTATTCCCTTCTCAGACGGAATTGTCGTGGAAGTGAGAGGGAAAGAGGACCCAGGCGCGGTTTTTAGACTGAGGTGAAAAGACAGTGCGTTTTCTTACAGTGCTCCAAGACGTATTCCAACAGTTCACAAATAATGCAATTCCCAATTGTGCTCCTCCTTTGCTCCCGAGTGTCTCCTTGTCTGTGGTAGCCCAGTGCAGGAGTGTTGCCCGCCCGACTCTCCAGTAGAGGACGTAAAAGACCAGAAAATCACAGTTAGCAGGTTTGCTAGCCGACAGTTCCAGTTCAGTGTAATAATCCCACTTCAATGGTTGCTGCGCATCCAGCTTAAATGCCGCTGGTCGTTGATGACGGCTGATTGGAAATAGCTGGCAGAGTGAAGAAAGGCAGGAGGACCGACACAGCGTGGAGGGTTTTTGTTTTTTTGAGCGAGGTTCCAGTCACACTATATACCAGTTGGTGGCGGTAATCCACCATTCAGTTGTTTGCCAACCGCCAATAAAATTTCAAAAGAAGAAGAAGACAGTGCGTAGGGACTTCCGGGTCGAAGGTCGCACGGCTACTATTGGAGACCGGTGTCTATTTGTCGTGACATTTTTTCAAACCAGCGTTTATTAGAAACCGGTGTTTAAAAGAGACAGGCTACTAATGGAAGATATACGGTACGTTTGATTTAATCTCTGTTTCCTCTCTGGAGTGCTGACCCACCAAAAGTACCAAAAAAAACTAAGTGAAATTGTCAACAGTAACATATACAATATTTTAACTCTTGGCATATTAATATGGCAGCAGAAGAAAGATGTCTTTCCGGCTGTGTCTGATGTTTCTGACCGATATTCAGCAGTGGAGATAGTAGTATTAGGTTTACACCAGAACTTTTTTAGATCCCTTGCTGATGAACTTGTATGGCAAAAAGGTCACGAGATGCTGCTGAGTTTGAAATTTCTGATGAGAGGAATCCTTTTTTTTTATTTTTTTATTTCCTTTGACTGTGATAGTTTACTAAAAATGTTTTTTTTAAGGGTTTTATTGTATTATTTACTTTTTGGTCTTCTATATTGTCACATAAATGACTTTCAGTTGAATGTTTGTACAAAAGGTGATGTTATTGATGGTTAATGATGACTGTTCAGCACATTAAGCGGACTTCTTTCGTAGGTGTTTTATGTTTGGTTTTGTTGTTTTAATGGACTTTCTCTTTGTTACTATTTTTCTTTCTGCTTTTCTTTGTCCTGTCTGTGTTCATCTGTATTCCAGTAAAATCGTTTTTTGTGTGGGGTTTTTTTTTTTTTTTATCTAAGTG
>VURO01018293.1:8184-26891 GCA_015108175.1 Pelvicachromis taeniatus
CCAGTGCAAATGCAAAAAATTGAAATGTTTATCACATATGTCAAAACATGCAAATCCAGTCAATCATTTTATCTCTGTCATCAAGGAACAAAAATACTGTCACCATCGTTTTAAGAAACCAACTGGTTTACTATTTTTATTAAAACTTTAATGACTTTTGAAAGTGTATTGCAACAAATTAGCCCTAATGTAGTATTACAAGTTCAGACACAAAAATGAAATGTGAAAGATTTATTTGGAACTTTGAAAGCACACTGATGCTCATAAAACTATGCGTTTAAAAAAGAGACAAAGAAAATGTATACAATCTCAGAACATAGCACCAACTACAGTATAGATGACAGATCTTCCTGATACTCTGTTTGAATTTCAGCAGACTGTCTCATTTATCTAACACGCATGTGCGGGGGGCTTGAAGAGGCTTGGTCACCTGCTCCTTTTCTGATGGGTGCCCCAAGTGCCCTTTTCTTGAGCCATTTCTTTTTTTAAATGTGTGTGTGTGTGTGTGTGTGAGAGAGAGAGAGAGAGAGAGAGAGAGAGAGAGAGAGAGAGAGAGAGAGAGAGAGAAAATGGATGGGTGTATTTTTCAGCTACTTTTAATGATGGAAGGTGGTTCAAGATTAAGGAGCTACATTATAAATAACAGAAAATAAATGAATATTCTGTCAATCGCTACTTAATAATTCTGAAACATGCGAACACTGTTAACAGCCTGATTTTTTATTTCTTCCCTCAGAGCAAGCGACTCCAACAAAACGACTTCACTGGCTTCACTGTATGGGTTTGCTTGCCTCAGTAACTGACTGTAACTAATTAATTAAAAGAGAACAAAAATCAGCAGATAGGTTTTAATTACAAAAGCAAAATGCTGCTTTTATATTAATGAATAAGCTATAACAATATGATATAACACTCGAAAATATCATTTAGTCAATGACTTTAGTTTCAGTTCTACAAGCAAAGTTTTCTTAATACATTTAAATACTTTTATTTAGCGCAAGACTTTAAATTGAACGGAGCTGTTGATGTGAAGTTTTCACCATTAGGTGGCATATGTCAGCTATTTTATACATTTTAAAATGCCTTTCTAGGAAGAGCCACCTAGTAATGTGTGGTTTCCTTCTGTGCTGATAGTTTAGCTTCATCCTGTGTTCCCCATGCATGCAAAATATTTCTTAGCATTAAGAGTACTTCCTGTCAAGTTTCTGTTTCTGTGATGAGCCAAAGCAAAGATGTGGAGACTTCAAAACCTGCTCTTCACCCTCTCTAGTAAGTTCTTTAAATAGCTAAAAAAGAAAATTTTGTATTATAATTGTACTATTAATGAATGCTGACGTGAAAAAATAAACAATTAGATAATTTTTTTTTATCATTTCTTTACTTTACAGCTGCTCTGACATGTGTGACCTGTGTAGTAGGTGACAGGATACTTGTGACTGGATATGTGGGGGGAAAGGTAAACGTTTCCTGCGCCTATGGTCATGGTTATGAGTCTTATGAGAAGTACCTGTGTAAGAATGACTGCGGTGACGATGATGTTCTGATTAAAACATCCCAACAAAAAAACCCCAAATACTCAGCCTGTGATGACAAAAACGCACGAACCTTCACAGTGACCATCTCTGATCTTAAATCTGAGGACGCTGGAAAATACTGGTGTGGCGTGACCAGAGCGGGACAAGATATCTACACTGAAGTTAAGCTGAAATTAGCACCAGGTAAATAAAACATTCCAAATTTTTTGTCAAGAAAAAAATCACATATAAAAGACATGTATACATACATATAAATGTATTTATAGGAACGTAGCTTGAAACATAACTGGTAAAGGATTACTTGCTTTTATTACGTGGCTGTATATGTCACATATTGATACCGTGTAGTGTTACTCATTATATATGTCCAGCCTGGATTGATCTTTATTAAGATTCCATAAAGGGAATGAACTGCACATATAAATAGGAAACAGTAATAACCATTCATAAAAAAAAATGGGTAGGGTGATGGCTGAGTGCACAAATGTCTGTGAAAGAAAGATATTACTATGAACATGCAATAAACAATAAGCTCAATATGAAATATCATACCTCTCCTCTGCTCTTTATGTTTTGGACAGACAGCTGCTGTGACAGTGTGACCAAAGTTCAAAGTTATGAGGGATATTCAGAGGCTATCATTTGTTCGTATGAGCCTCGGTACCAGAACTACTTGAAGTACATCTGCAGAGGAACCCGGCCCTCCACATGTCTGCAGCAGGCACTGATCACCTCTGACAACAAACAAAATAGACTATTCAGACTTGATGATGAAAAACTCTCAAGAAAATTTACAGTGACCATTAGCAGTTTGACCCAAAGTGATTCAGGAACATACCTGTGTGGTGTCCAAAGAAACTCTGACCTGGATGTTTTCTCTGCTGTTGAGCTGAACGTCAAAGGTGAGAGGTCATAGTCATATCTCATCTGTCATTGGTTTTTTTTTTTGTAAAGGACTCTTTTATATGGTTAGATATTTGGTCATCCTTGAATAATTTGTCTCTTTCAATCTGACAGAGTGGTGCTGTGTCAAGTCAAAAACAACAAGTGGAACTGCAGGATATCCACTTACTTTTCAGTGTCCTTATCCTTTACAACATCGTGATAATAGCAAGTTCCTCTGTAAGGGAGACCACCGCAACAATTGCACAAATGTGACGAGTCAAAGCAGGTTCACACTGCGAGATGATGGTTCTGCCCGCTTTTTCTTGGTGATGATCACAGAGCTGGAAACAGCTGATGCTGGGACATACTGGTGTGGGTCAGACTCTCAGTGGAGAGTTGAAAACTACACTAAGGTTGAGCTGTCAGTGGGTAAGGTGAACAACCATTTACATCATAGCAAAATGAATATAGCTGACCGTTCCATCCTTGTTTGGACCCCACTAAACATGGGACTGTGGTTTATGGCTTAGTTGTCTGACATGATCAAATAGTTGCAAAACTAGCAACACTGTGCTGCACACATTTTGCAAGAGATCTGCCAAAAATAGGATTACTGAGAACCCTTACTGCAGTAGACATCACTTCCCAAATCTTTTGCTGGCTTCAGTGTCTGTGTGTGTTAAATTTTCTCTTTTTTCAGACGAGTTCCCCTATTCCCTAAAGATGGTTGTGCCCCTCCAAAAATCATGACACGTGTCACTTAAATCACACTTTTACATTTCCACATTTTGATGCTCAGTTTTAACTTCAGCTGGTTGTTTTACCTATATTCACACGTCTAAAGACACTGAGTTGGTGTCATGTGACTACAACAAAAGTGTGCTTCCACATTATTGTTATAGTTATTTTTTTTTGCATGATGTGTAGTTTCATGGTTACAATGTAGATAATTCCCCAGGGATTAACATGAGCCACGTCAATATCCTCTTAAGTGCCAAAGCAGCTGTGGAAGTGTGCACCTGTGATCAACAGTTATGTTAAAATACATATAACTATTACTAAAAAGGGAACTTTCTCTTCTGTTCTGCTGTTTCTGTTTTTCAGAAGCGGTGCAGTACGCAGTTTACGCTGTTGTCCCCGTGGTTTTACTAATAAGTACCTTAGTTATTATTTATAAGTACAAGTGTTACACTGTGAGAGGTATGCTATAGTTTATTTTTACAGATATATACTCAGACACAGCACTCAAATGTGCATGCAAAAAGTGCTTACACTGTATTTTCAGAAACCGAAGCTGTCATGAACAGAAATACACCCAGAGCAGAAGTGATAGATGCAGAAGACAGTGAAGTAAGTCCATCCATATATATATTTGTGTGTGTGGGTGGGTGGGTGGGTGGGTGCGTGCGTGCGTGCATTTTGTAACATTAACTGCATATAAATGGATTTTATAGTCGTGCTATTATGCATGGGAATCTTCCATGTTTACAGTTTGTAGCTTCTTCAAATCAACTTCTGTGGTTCAGTCAATATCTATCTTAAATAAAAATATTTTTATTCGAATTCTTGTAATAGAAGTAGTGACTACATATATGAGCCTGTGTATGACCTTATACAGCAAGCGGATTCTCTGCAGCATGTGTGGTTCTCTAGTCTGTAATGATCTTTGTTGATTCTTTAGATTTATGGAAATCAAGAATTTGTGGTGACCTTCAAACAGCAAAGCGCTTTGAACCACTTTGAAGATCCAGGTGGACACGAAGCAAATTACGAAAACTTTACAACTGAAGAACTCTACTGCAATGAAAATTACCATAAAGCTAACAAAAGATAAATATGTGCATGTATTCAAACTGTGGGTCTTACGTGAATACAGATTATCCTGTGTGATTCGTCTTTAACACGAGGTGCACAGCAATGTACCGCTGTTGTTCAACATTGTCACTGTCCTGCAATCCGGACTTGTTCATCAGGAAAAATGCTCATATGTTCAGTCATATGTCACCTGTGTTTTGACATATTCAGCTCTTCATCAGGCAGTTAAAGAGAAACGATGATTCTTTTCTACATTTATCTGACACAAACTTACTGGATGCTTTTCTGAATATGAATCTACAGATAAAAGCAAACAGGCTAGGTCTCGAGCTCACTACCATGTGTTAAATGTTAAATCTTAAAAAGCCATAAGCAATATAATAAATTACATACCAGTTGCAGGGAACACTTTTTGCAGAAGAAATCATTTTAATGCTTATACTGGAAGTGTATTGTACCAATAAAAAATTCAGTGCTTTTACTTAATTAGTACATTCAAGTCAAAGCTTTACTGTTCAATGATTTATTTTTTATATTTTTAAGATTGATTTAAATAAGCATGTGTTTTTTTTTTCCTTTTCCCCCATTGGTGGACATAAACTCCATTGCCTTATGAGACAAGAGTGTAAGAATAAAATACAGAGTGTGAACATATTGCAACATGATATGCAGTGAGAATGTGTGTTTTTTTAAACATTTATTGATTGATTTTAAGAATTTTTTTACATAATACACCATGAAACAAAATAAAATACAAAAAAAAAACACAAAACAAAAAAACCCCATAATGTAATGCATAAGTTATTTTCTCCAAAGTTAGTACAGTTGTCAGTCCATTAAATCATTGAGATATTCCACATATTTTAGATTCTTTCCAACACTTAGCAATACATCGCTTAGCTTCCAAAAATCCGATCGTTAACAGAGCTCTAATGTTTACAGCAGGTACAAAATTACTCATGTATGCATTTAAAATACAAAGTTTAGGATCAAGTGGAATCACTTCACCAATTATTTGGCTTAGCAAATTTATTAGCCTTTCCCAAAAGACTTTTACTGTGTGTCATTTGTTTTATTGACAGCATGCAGTAAGACTGGCACCGATGCTACATGTTTGGGCAAAAGCTGAGAACTACAGGTATCTCACAATGACTTAGAGATTTATCCTGAAGCCTTCATTCGGGCTGGATTTCATTTGTGCACTCACTCTCTGCCCACCCCACCAAAAGAGGCAAACAAGTTATAAAATCAACAAAAAACTTGTCTTTATTAGAATTCTCAATGCAAACTTCTGCTTATAATAATAGTAGATTATTAATATTATTACAAGCTAAATTCATCATGAACATGAATTTACAATTCACTCTAATAACACCTTGTTTGCTTCATTTTAAAGAGCTATGGGTAAGAAGCAAAACAGTTCATCCAAGCTCAGTGCAAACTTTGCAAACTTCACAGTCACTGGAGTACAATGGCACTTTCCCAAAGAGAGACTTTACAGAACGCTACCATATGGTTATCACATCTTTCAGACAGTGAAGGCCATCCAACTTTTTCATAAAAGATTCATTGTTTATTATTATCCAACAAACTGTCTTCAGGTTTATTAGTGAACCAAAAAAAAGTGCATTCACCACAAAAATAAGCCTCTTTTCAGTAACAAAAAAAATAGGAAAGTTTGATTGCAACAAAAACAAACTATCTAATCTGTCGTAAGATAAGTTTAACAAAAAGGCTTTTGAACGCATGTTAATTTATTCTGTAGGAAGGTTTTCTATAAGGATCCCTAAGACCGAATCCTTGTACATTAGAAAAGTGAAAATCGTTGCAGCCGTCAGCTTCAGCTCTAAAGAACAACATCTGCACTGAGAAGGAAACACTGCTGGTCAACGCAATCCCTCCAGCATTCAGCCAAAAGCATGATGTTAAATCTAACGCAAATTAGCATTGCATGAGCATATTTGCATATGACAGGGTTGTCGTGGCAAATTCGCAACAACCATGATTAACCAGTAGGGAATGATATTATAGTTGCATATGCTCATAGCAATGACCGTGCATGTCTCTTCTGAATATTTTTTCCAGGCCGCAGCTTAAAAAATGTACATTGTCATCTTTAGATATGCTTCACAGGGTTTTTCTTTTTTTATATACAGACACGGGAGGACATTCGTCCCGGGGCCCTACAAACTGAACTTAGTGATTCTATTATATTTGACTCTTACTTGGAGGTGTGCCATAAAGAATAAAACCCAATCCGACACTTTTTACAACTCTTGCCATGTCATCTTTCACTTGCACTTTGGATATTTGCACAATCCCTCTAAACTATTCCTGTCCTTGAGCTTTCAGTGTTTGATTCACTTTCTGATCAGATGCGCCAAATAGTTGGAGTTGTTAAAGACAGACCACTGTGGCCAAGGATATGTCAAGCACAGCAATGTAAAAATGGCTAAAAAGGAGGATTGCCAGATGAATACTGCACAATATTCATTTTTAACACTACTATAATAGAGTCGTGACATATGTAGAGAGAGTGGATGTTTCCAACACAGCTTCCCTTTCTTCTAACATGAACACAGAAGAGGCTAAAGTTTAAAACTGAGGAATGTAGAAAAATGTTCCTAACCCACGTCTTTTGTATTGTAGCCTTCGTCAGGCTGATGTTGACCCTGAAGGCCACAAACTGAAAGCATGCTGATGAAGTCAAAAGATGTCAGTCAAAAAAAGTCAAGTTGTTCACAAGTGTTGCTGGAACTTTAACCTTTGCAGAGTCTTGACAGATCACAGCCCCGCTAAATCTAAAGACTCAAAAAGGAATATTAGCTGGGATTACATCAACTCACAGAGCAGCCATTTGTCCTGCTCGAAGATCCCTTTATAGCCAGCAGGACTTCTTGGCCTGTCCCTGGGCAGTTTTTTCTTTTATCTTTCAAAGTTTCTTTCTCTGCTTTTGGGAAATGTTTCAAAGGTTCGACATGACAAATGCAACTGCAACGCCACAAAATCAAACAACTGCCATCAAACGGCAGCCAGCACTGAGGGAGAGCTACATTTTGCTTTTTCTCAGGGCTGAAAAATCCCATTTTTTACTTTTTTAACAGACTCAAGAGTTTTCTTAAGGTGACAAAGTGCAAGAAAACTGTCACATTAAACAACTCTTTAAACAACACAGACTGCAACGTAATAAGTCAAACTGTCTCACCTACATGATGCTTCCACCTCTTTAAAATGTTTACAGATATTTCTCAAGGCATCATTGAATCCTTTGTTGAGAGTCACTGTGGTTTGTAGCTGCTCTTGAGATTCTAAGTAACCTACTGTGATTTGTTTAAAACACAATATATCTTTTCTTGCGAGTAGCATTCCTGCCCGGGGGAGCTTTTCAAGTACCTAGCAGTATAAATCAACTGCACCTTCAGTAAATCAAACAGAGTACAGTGCAGGGCTGTATATCTCCTGCATTAGCACTTAACCCTTGCATGATTAAGGGCAGCACCCTAGTAATGGCCGCTAGCTGGAAGGTAAGGTTTGGCTGCTTGTTGGTGTAAACACAAGAGGATGAGGCAAAGCAACATGTCAGTCACCCTAAAAAACAAAGTCCAAAAGAGTACAAGCTGAGCAGCTCGACCTGCGCCATGCCTCGGCTGTCTTATCTTTGAAGCTGCTGTCTGAGTTATCTCAGTGGACTTAAAAAGTGATTTCAGAGTGCAAACACATATCAACTAAATCAAACGTGGCACAACTCCCCAGAGAAACTATTATATTTGGGGAACATTGGCTTCTAGCAAAGTGTCTAACCTTAAGGTGAACTCAGAGCAGTTGACTGGACATGTGAACCTTTTCGGTTCGATCTAACTGCTGTTAAAGTTCCCCCTTTCAAGTAAAATGTGTGTGGCAGTATGATATGCTCGTACTGAGCCAACCTCAGGTGGAGCTCAAACTTCATTTTTGTGAAAACTTACTGTTGTATTTATTCGCTTTATGAACTGATTGTCCTAATTACTTCAGAGACACCTTTTTGACTTACATGGCTTACAATTACATCTGGATCTGTAATGAAAGCCTCAAAGAATCAAAGTAGCACTGAGGAGTCGTCATTGCGTCGTTAATTGCTTCCTTCTTTTGCAAACATGCATAATATTACATTTTAGTCAAAGTGCTAAAAATGCCATTTATTATAAAAGACTGGTGTTGATGTTAGTGTATCACATTTTTTTTTCTGCTTATGATCGCGGAAACAAAGAACTGTCTCAGAATCTTCTGGCAAATAGAACAACTTTGGATTTGAACCTGTGTTTGACACAGCCACAAGGCAGATTTGAACCCAAACCATGATATAAGGTGCAACTTTTACTCTTACGCCAAACATTCTGTCTTTCTGTTTTGTTTCACTTTCAAGTTTCACTACGGAAAGTTAAACTGCAACTGTTTACTGAAACGTTGGTGTCTATCATCCAAGTCACACACAAGAAGGTTTTTGGTGCAGCAGCGTCTTTGCTGCTTGATTCCATCAATCAGCAGCCACTCACAACCCATCGGGGAGTACAGAGTCATTCCATGAATCCATATTTGCATGGTTCTTGTGGACTTGGTTAATCAGAAAATAACTAATAAAATGTTTTCTGAGGGATTCAACCATTGCTTAATAAAGCACTCTGCTCACTCTCTTGGCAGTATTTACTGTTCAAAGAATAGTTTTAATTTTTGCATAATTGCTTGTGTTTATTTGTTTTTTTTAAACATATTTCAAGAAGTTTGTAGTACAGTAGGAAAGGAGTGCAAAGAGGATTTGTTGCCCTGTTAAACCCATTTTGATATACTTGATACACATTTTTTTTAAATTTATGTGGATATTAAAGATGTGCAGTATTCATTTTACTGTTTAGCAAGCGCATTTAAATGTTTATTAACCAATATCAAGTGAAAAGAGTTTTTGATCACTGTTAGAAAGCCCACTGTTTACATGTTGTTTACTTGGTTAAAGTATTATGGTTCATTGATTGATAGTGTTTTGCCATTGAAATTGAGATGTCCTACACCATTAAACTCACCATATCTAGGCTGACGCTCCTTGAATGCACCACATGGGTACTCGCTAGCCAGCGAGTCCACAAGAACCGCCGTGTTCTTTAACAATCACAACTTTATTTAGCAAAATAAAGTTGTGATAAAAAAAGTGAAGCTTTTTCATGAACATTGTATGTATTCAAATTGTTATGCATTTGTTTTAACATGTTACTGAAATGTACATGACACATTTATAATAAAAACATTGTCATAGTTAGAATCCCCACATATTATAAGCCTAAATGTTATCATTACAAACAACTGCAGTAAGAAACAGTTTTAAATAGTGTGATAGCATTATCATTTTGACCTTCAGATAATTCTACTGTCCTTGAAGGAAAGGTCAGAGGTCAAATGTGACATGACATTTTAAATCTTCATACAGCACTTTCTATATAGTCAATACAGACCACACAGGTTAAGCTGACCTTTAAGACCCTAATGGATTGTTAACATGAGTCAATTCTACACTCCTACAAAGTGTTATTAGAAATGATTTAAAAGTTTTTAAAACTTAAATTATGTTGTGTTTACAGCCAGAATGATAACACACACACACACACACACACACACACACACACACACACACACACACACACACACACACACACACACACACACACACACACACACACACACACACACACACACACACATCTTGTCATTTTGGCTTTGCAGTATAAGGATATGAGACTTGAATTCATGTTACAAGGAAACATAAAGCTGGTTTCCAGCATCGCATCTCCCGGCATCATGTTATTAAGTATTAACAATTGACGGGATAAGATCATGCACAATACATGAGCAGACTTACATGATTGTGTGCTGGTTAATTTCTGTCTTCACTTTTCAGCCTTTGGGGGTAACTTGAACAGTGTGTTGTTGCACTTTGAATACCTGACAAATTATAACAGTGGTGAGGAACTGCAGGTCTCAAGGGCCAGTGTCCTGCAGGTTTTAGCTATCACCCTGGGTCAACATACCTGAATCAAATGACTAGTTCATTACCAGGCCTCTGGAGAACTTCAAGACATTTAAATCAGCTGTGTTGGATCAAGGACACATCTAAAACCTGCAGGACAGCGGCCATCAAGGCCTGGAGTTCCCCCACCCCTGAATTACAATGTAAGAGGTAGTTCAAAAGAACAAGGCCCTGAATAATAAAGAGCAGAGTAGGTTCCCCTGCTTTCTAATCCTTAGCATGGATCAACTTTTTTTTCCTTAGCATATCCCTGCTTGGTGAATTTTAATGCATTTCAAAGTCCATACTTCTGAGAGTAGAGTTATAATTTGTAAACCTCTCCAGAGCCACAGAAAACATTAAACAGCTGCTTTCATTGGCTAAACAGTGCTGTTATTAGCGTTTGTGTGAAATCTTTGGACTGCGCCTTTAATAAATGCCATTATCAAAATAATCAAGCAGCTTCCTTCTTTCGCAATAGTTGAGCGACTACGGGAGTACATGCTGCTTTGGATATAAAACTCTACTTCCAAAAAAAGAGGACTGCCTGCAAAGCAAAACCAGTTTGTTGTGTTTCAGATGTCTTTAATGTCATGCTCGTTGTGCGCCGTACACAATCGTTTGTTACTCGTTTGCCCTCCTCCTAGTAAAACACAGAAAAACATTATTTTGAGCCATTAATCACTTCATACCTCCTACATAACACAGATTCACCAAGTGGTGTTCAGTGAATGACTCAGTGAGAAACTCTAAATGGATGAAGTGGAATATAATGTCTTCCACCGTAAAGCAGCCAGATGGAACTTAACCACTTTTTTCGTTTCCTTTAAAGGCAGAAAACATCCATACTACAATATGTTTCTTCATCTTTTTGGAGTTTAAAAACGTATTTTTGAGTTTTCTAGCTTTGGGTAGACGTTCATATTCATGAATATTAATCGACTACGATAAGAGAAAATGATGTGTGCATTCACATTTTAAGAACGTTTGCCTTCGGTTTATTCAGCCACTGTATGTCTCTCACTGTAAAAAATGTCCTATTCAGACAGTGCATTGCTATAATAAATAGCTGAGAGTCGCATGGGATTCTTGGTAAATAAAGAATGACTCATTGATGTTTTCAGCAATAACTGCAGAATTCTCTATAGTTCTATAATGTACTACTTACATGTACACAACTCATACGTGAACTTTGACTGAACTAAACAAGCTAGATCTCTGACCAGCTCCCCAAAAGGGCACAGCCTTCTCCTCCAAAACTGGATAACCTTTTCCACTATGTTATTGCTTCCTTGACATGAGCAGCTCTGTCTGAACTCGAGTTTCTGAAATAGTGTCTTTGCACATTTGGGAAATCCTTCATTTGGCATACAACCTACACGACTAAGATGATGTACCAAGACACATTTAGGGAATGGAAAAGCTTTATAGCCGGCCAGTATTACTCAATATATCACTGACGGTGGTGCCTGGATCAAGTTTAAAAGTGGGGCCTGCCCTCACTATATAATATGTCTGAACATAAAGTGTGTGTCATGCAACTCTTACAAATGCAATTATACTATAAAGCACAAAAAACTTCCTGTCTTTCTGCAAGCAGTTACTATAAGTATTGAGCCACCCTCTTTTCTACAGTGGTTTATTGAAACATGCACAGAACGAAAGCATATAAGGCAAAAACTGTCTTTGCATAACTGACCACTGCTATTCTTTAACTCACTCTGAACTCTCTTAGGCAAGCTTTAGTGCAATTTCATTCAGACGTCTTCAGCAATAGTTGTCCAGACTTCCTGAACGACAATCTAAAGCTCTCTTTGAATGTTGACTGTCTTTTTCTGTGAAAATGATCCCACGCCAAGACTCCATTAGTCTTTAGTCTGGGCTCCTTGGAGGCCACTCCGTGACTCACAGTGTTCTATTGTGTGTTTCTTTTGATCCATGTATGTTCTGATTGCATTGCATTTTGAATCATTCATTTTTCAGAATGACGTCCACCACACAATCCAGATGATCATGATCAATCAAAAGCTTGACCATATTTTATACATTCATAATTTCATCTGTTTTGACAAAATCCCAAATACCACTGGCTGGAATGCCACCAAACCAAGCATCTTTTAAAGACGGCTATAGACAGTACTGTATCTGTCATTGCCAACCTTCCACCGAGATCATTTCTGATAATACTGTGGTGAGGTCAGAAGCATCCCTTTTATCTGCTGTATATGCCAGTTCTTCTTTTGTCCTTCATTTGTCCTATTTCCTCAAATTTTTAAGGACATATAGCATTCCAAGCTATGCTATGTTATTCGATAATAGCCCTTCGGTAATTACCTTGTTAGTGCAAAAACACTATTTTATGCATATAAAGTTATCATCACTGGTATCTGTCATAGAGCCAACTTAAGAAATGGGAATGAGTTATGTGTTTTACATTGTTAGTAACAAATCCCAGAAAAATATCATTTTAAAAATGTGTCTTGGTTCTCAGAAATATAGTGAGAAAAGCTTGAAACCATTCACTCATTTTATGGTCATATCTACCACAAGCAGTAGCTTGTGGTACAATGAAATAGTACAATATAGTACAAATAGGTACAATGCATATACTGGTGAATTCCTGCATAATACATCTTTGACTACTTGGACATAACAAACAGCTGATTGTCTATGAGCCTTCTCTATATGTGTCCACTGTATGATCTATTTTCCCACAAAACAATATTGCCTCTTTAAAGGTCTTAGTTTCTCTCTGGTAGACAGTCTGGAGACAGTTCAATTGCAGTCAGGACAGTAAAAAACTCAAAGCAATATAAGTAATTGTGATCCTTTCTTTTAATGCTTATCCAGCCTTCTCAAAATGCATTTAGGGGGGTTGGGATAATTGAAGTGTCCATTTTCTCCTGGATACATACCAGTGAAGAAACATAATTTCTACACATTAAGACGGCCTAGCAGTAGTTCCTTTTGGCACCTTTACAGTGGGAGCCATTAATCGCCCATTGTCCACTGGCTCAGCAGAGCAGTATTACAAAATAAATTAGGATGAACACTACCTGCTTTGAATGTAAAGTAAGTCAATTAGCTCATATATTTGCTTCAGTCCAGTACCACAAGTCCCCAAAGAATGAAGAGTAGACGCATTTGATTTCTGCTCTGCTTCTTCCCAGCCATCTGTCACTTCCTGTCTCTGTGTTTTCCTTATTCCTTGTCTTGGAATCTCTTTTATCAACACATTTTTTTTGCCTTTTGTAGTTGTTTAAATCTCCACTTACTAGATTTTATGACCATTCAATGTCATCTCGCATTTATTCAATAAATGTAAGTGACTTTAATTTCATGACAGTTATTCCAAAACATATGACAGCTTTCAATACTGTCTCAATTTCTTGTAACAGATTTAAGTCTTACTTGACCTGTCTCTACGTAGATGTGTAACAATTTCCAATAACCACTGCTTGATTTGTACCTTTATTTTGGGTAATGGTTGTAATGATCGGATCGTGAAATTGAATTCATTAATACATCATATTTGTTTACATGCAGTTTGGACAGAAACAATGCTATCTAGTTGCTTTTTGTGTTTGGGTTGCCTCAAGTCCAGAGGGTGATGCATCTGAAGCTGGAGGTGACTGCCAAAACTGCTCAAAGAAGATAAATATTATTTTAGCGGCCTGTGGTAACAAAAAAAGTCATCTTCAATGATTCTGCTTCCTTATAAGCTTACATACCTGTTTAATGATCAGATGATTTTCCAGTCGTCCATTATCAGGCAGAAATGAAACAGGACATTCAGTCTGAGGAAACACAAAACGAGCTCTCTACCTTTCAAGATATGGCTCCGATACCTCTGTGCAGATTTCACATCTATAATATTTCACTGTGGGCAGGCAAATATGTACATAAATGAACACTATCGCAGTACTATCAATCATCCATATGCTTCTGCAACCACTTTTTGCAAGGTCAAGCACACCATGTCAACCAATCAGGAATCAGATTGTTCTGGACTCCATTCACAAACACAATCTATAACCTGGCAACGTCCTTCTGTTTCCCCCTTTTTTGTTGTCTTGACAAAGACAAGCCTCCCCTCTCATCTCATGCCCCTTGGTAATAGCGCATTAGTTTGTAGGACATTAGTCAGTAAAAATGAAAGCATATGGCGCGTAATATTTACTTGTAATGAGCCTGAGAATCATCATGCACGGAAACCAAATTATGAGTGCCTCGTTTTGTGGCAGCCCAATAAATATTTTACCCTGTAAAAGTATGGATGACATCGGAGGATGAGAGAGCCACCTGTTTTTGTCTGCTAAATGATTTACCAGATGTCTTGTCTTCTTTCTTTTCTGTCTTCTGCTCCCTCACTCATCTCACTGTTTCTTTAGGTCCACAGAGGAGGGAGCGAAGATTTATAATAAGAACAGCAGAGGAAATAGAAAAGATGTAGTACACCAAGAGAGTCTCAAGATAATGTAGGGACATCAATGGAGGAGATTTACAAACTTTCTTGAGCATTCTTCACACTACTGAACAACTCAAGCTTGGATACCAAATGTCTCTGCCCATTCACTTAAGTGCTACAATCCACCACTGTGCATCACTGATGCTAACGTAGTTTCACTATCACACCTGTTGTTTCTTTTTTGCCTTTTCTCGCTCAGTGGGATTTTTATGTTATGCAGAAATTGTATAATTTCAGGATTTGCAAATGCTGCAAATATGGCTTTTAAAAAAAAACAAGTATTGCACCAACATCATTTAGTGCAATTATATGTGCATAGTAAGACTTATCTGTTTCAGTTTGTGAATGCCAAAAAGTTGCCCTATAAGACTTTAAAGCTCCTTGAAAAAGAAGGGTTTCTAAAATCACTCATTAACTTAATTAATACTCTCATTACACTGAATTAAACAAGCAGGAACTTTATCAATAGTGAGAAATTGAGCAATTGAGCTTTAGGTAAGCCTCAAAGTCAAACTCAGATGCACTTCTGGGAGATCAGCTGATCTAAATGGTCATTGATCGACAACAGCTGATAGACTTCTAAACATGCAACTGGCAAATCTTTTATATTACACGCTTTTTAGGATGCTTTAGCATCAATCCATAGTTTTCACGTGACTTGAGAACTACAGGGACAGGCGCATCTGGCATGCAAAACAGTACTGTGGTCCTTTACCCCCTGGCAATCCCATGTTAATGGGATTGCCATTATTGCTGTGCTATCGGATGCAATAATCAACATTTTCTTTTTTTTTTACAGCTGCCAGAAAGTCATAGAGTATGAACACACCTCTCCTAACCCTGCCTTACGATCCACATCGCACCAATCACGTCTTCTCCGCAGCTAACCAGGCTGTTATTGATCCTCATTGAGTTTTTATTGATTTCGCTTTGAGAATCACCACCATCACTAAGCAGCATATCTAAGACTTTACATTAGTACAAATTCATTGCATGCTGTGTGGTTAAATGTTTGTGCATGTTGGTGCTATTTCCCCTCTTTGTTGTGTTAAATGTTGGGCTTGTCACTAAAAATGGTATAATGCAATTGTTTCTGTTTCTCTTCTGGTTCCAGTTCTGGACTATACCATTGTGCTTTTGTCCTTTTGTGCAATAAAAAAAAGTATTGTCCATAACAGGAACAGGAACTGACATCAGCTGATTGTAGTGGAAGTGAACCCGTAAGCAGAAGAATTCCAAGGAATTGGACTCGATCTCCATCCCTAATACTCTGTCAACTTTATGATGATGATGTTAATGAGACAAATGAATACTACTGGTACTTCTTTGGCCCCACACTGCACAAGTCCAAGTCAACAAAACGTGGTTAGTGTGATACTTCATTTAAACTAGCTACGTAGCGCTTACCTTTGCTTATAAACAATTTCTTGTTCTCCACCTCCCACACAGTGGCATTATTAACCCATCCAGACTGAAAATCATGTAGATGTGCGTACTTTGAAAGCTTTCTTCCTGGGAGCAGTGCAGCGTGAGTGACAAGATGCACGTAGATGTCATCAAACTGCAGCTCTGAGAGGCTGTCTCAGAGGTTTAAATACATCTGCCAGAGCAGAACAGATCACAAGTCTCCAATATTTGCAGTTTTCTTCATATCTTCGTTTTTCCTCCATGGATCGTCTAAGCAGTCGTGGCTTCAGACAGGTGAAAAACCAATAACACTTTTGTCCTGCAATATTACCGACTGGCCACTATTTGTGGAGTAATGTTTTGCCACTAAGGTAGTGAATCTGAAAACTCACTGAAAACATGTCTGAAAAGCATGAATATGTGTTCTTAGGTTTTGTTTTTTTCCTCCAATCAAATCAAATGTGTTGAAGTGAATGATATCAAATGCAAATTAATATTGCTCGTTTTGGACTGCCTTATGTATCTCATGAAAAACAATGACGCCGATCAGAGAGGACTTTATAGTACTGTATATTGTGCCTCTATGCGACTTTATGACTCCCTGTCAACCTGATGTTACACAACGACCACTGAAACAGACGGAAATATTGATTAGTAAGAAACCCAAGTTTGACCAGTTGTCTTTTTCACTTTCTTCTATATTATTACTTTTTTGAATTAAGTTATGTTTTAATTTACTAATGTGCCTTCAGTTGTAATTGCTGTCTGGTCATTTTTAGTCTGGTATTTAACTCTTTCAAAGATCAAGAAAGATTAAGGACATTTAAACTTTTCCCACATTCCCAAGAAGGATGCAAACCCACTGCAAACTGTGGACATTGTGTATATTATATATACTGACTGTATAGGAAGGATATCAATAATGACCAGTTTATTGTTGAACATATACAGTCTATGTTTTCCAAGATTGTGGTGCCACCTTTGTCTCCCAACTATGCAGCAGCCTTTGTTTTTAAAAAGGAGACTGTTGTATCACTGTTGTTATATTGAACCTTTACTACGTGTACACATCACATCACATACAAAAATGTAACCGCCATCTCTTTTGCTTTGCACATTTGCAGACTCTGACATAGTCAGCCCTCACACACCACTCTACAGAGGTACTCGAAAAAAAATGGTGTTTCAAAAAATAAGTTAAAGTCGTATGCTCGCGTACTCTCACACACACACAGTTCTTCACACATGCAGATCAATTTTAAACAAAAGGAGAGATGGCGTTTTGACATTAAGAGTAAGAGAAATACACAAATCCCTCCCACTATACCTGGGACTTCGGCCAACACACACAAACACACTCTGTCTCTGTAACTCTTGGGAGTACAGGAGCCTGGTACAGGAGCTCAGATGATGTGTGTGCACGCGCGCGCGCGTGTGTGTGTGTGTGTGTGTCCACCTCCTCATGTCCTGAATAGCTGTCTTTTCTGTTTTTCCTGTTCCTTTCTCTTCCTGTCTTTTTCTTTCTTGTCTTTGTCTCCTTTCCTTCCTTTGAGTCTCCTTTACATCCTTTGCACTTAGCCACACGTCTTTGTGGATTTTCCTGCCAGCAGCAGCCACACTCCTCTCCCAGAAGAAGCAAAGAAAACAGTCCCAACTGCAACAGAACTAAGTGTTACTGCATGCACCGGCCTGACGCTAAATGCTGTATTTGGTTTGAACTGAAAATGAAACAGGAATTTGAAATTTCATACTGTAAAATGAAAGTTGGTAATAGCAAGACAGAATATGCATGTGTGAATGAGAGAGGGGCAGGTACAAAGGTGGACATGCAAGCAGCAGAGATTATGAAGGCAGATGAGTTTAAACATCCGAGCTTAGCCATCCAAAGTAGCAGACGGCGAAGGAGAGAGCGCGGCAGGATGGAGTGGGTGGAGACAAGTGTCAGGGGTGATACAAGGACAGCAGGGAGACTGAAAGGGAAGGTTTACAAGATTGTAGTGAGAGTTTCTATGATATATACGATTTGGAGGTGATGGCACTGACAAACAGGAAGCAAAGTTGAAGATGTTCACTTGAGCAACCAGGAAGGACAGGATTAGAAAGAGTTACATCAGAGAGACAGCTCAGGTTGAGTGTTTTGGAGACAAAAGAGGCAAAGATAAGGTAAGACGAGGGATTGTCGATATGCTAGATTATAATAATATGGATGTACTGAGGGAGTCATGCAGAGGGCTGGTGTGACAGTTAGACATGGGGTGAGATGGCAGCAGCTGATCCTCTGTGGGTAAAAGAAGAAGCAGCAGATTGGCTTCTGTATTTATCGCAACACTCTACAAATTGAACAACACTAAATCAATTACCGGGGCACGTTTTTAAGCACTTCTCTTGTGTACAATCTGTGTTTAATTCTACGTCTTCCTGTCTCACAAAAAGATGCAGTTTGACGAACTTGAGATTCAGTGTTTTGCCCAAGGACACTTTAACATGCTGACCTGCCTGTCCACAGATATTATCAAAGATGGACCTGAGTACTGTGACCTCATCTACTGTCTAAAGTCCCAGTCTA
>VURO01018295.1:0-19250 GCA_015108175.1 Pelvicachromis taeniatus
ATTATAATATGACCTGTTTAGCAGCCTCAGGTCACACATTACGTGTGTGTGTGTGTGTGTGTGTGTGTGTGTGTGTGTGTGTGTGTATATCTTTGCACGGCCTGGACCTGGGGTCTTGCCTTGTGTGGTAGACCCCAGCCTCTATGGATCTTGTGCTTAGAACTTGTTCCTGTGCTGCTATGATTAGTGGCTCTTTGCTGGTTTTCAGTCCATATCGTGCAGGGGCCTGTCCTTCCATGATGGTTCTTCCCCTTGCTCCTCTTTTTCTCTGGGTTTCTGCTGCCTGTATAATTAGTTTGTGTTTTTATTTAAGCATGACATTGGCTATAAACTACTCTAATTAACTGCCAAATCCAAACTACATTTTTGACATTCTTGACTCTTTTCTGTTTTTCTGGAGAGAGTCAGCAACAGCAACCAAACAAACAAACAAAGTATTTCCAAAGTTTTGGGGAAAATAAAGTGCATCATATTTTATTTACTCCACAACTCAGGGCTACATGTCATGCAGTAAAGTAAAAACAACACAGTAAAAATTAAATTCATTCTACTTTGAAATTTATTGGTTAACTATGAAATAAATTGCTGATGTTTGCCTGGAGTATGCCTTCAATACCTTCCACTATATATGTGTGTATATGCATGTGTGTGTGTTGCCTTTTTAAAAATCCTCCTTCCTAAAATGCAAAACAGCAGCCACAGCCTCAACAGTGTGCACATTTATCCATTTTTATTGGTAAAATAATTTTCACACATCTTTTCCCGGTTTTATGGCATTTTCTTTTCTGGGTAATTGACCACTTTAATGACAGTGCTCGCTGCAAAACATGCAAATGTCCCACCAAAACAACTCCCCCCATGGCACTGTTATGCAGGGGGACCATCACTTTATCCTCCCTCTTCTGGGGCTGCTATTTTTATGCTATCATTTGATCATCATTTGCCATAATATTGATCATTCTTTTCTCTTACTATTTGGTTAGTTCTAGGCACCGAACTGACTTGATTATGTTTAGGAAAATATGTTAGATTAAGTTATAGTTCACCATTTTACAATAGAAAACCTATTGTTTTAGGGCAAATTTCACTAACCTGGTTAAATCCATTAATTTTTCACAGGGACCGCAGAGAAGTTCAGAATTGCCTCAACCCATCCACCTCTTCCAGGTTATACAGAAGGAACCGAGTAATTCCTGAGCCATCCAAGAGACACAATCTCTCCAGCAAGTTCTGGGTCTGTCCCAGGTAGTCCGTCTGCTAATACCTAGGCTTTTGTGCATTTCATTGATCCCAGGAGCTAGGCTGTCAGGGAGCATTTTGCCCATGGTCAGGTCTCCCAAGGCAAACTGGTTCCATCTAAGGGGCCAGACAAAGAGTGATTCCTAAAAACTCTATGATGACCAAAAAAGAAAAAACAATCTGGGTTAGGGTTATTGGGGTCCTCCTTGTAGCCAAGCCTGGGGTATGAGCTTGAATGTGAGCTGCTGGTGGCTCTCCTAGGCATTGTCTGCAGGAGCTACATTGGGCTACCCTCTTGTGGGCCCACCACCAATAGGAAGGGCAATACTGGTTTTGGCGCCTTTTGGATTGGGCGGTAGTCAGGGACGAATTAATACATATCCAGCAATAATGATGAAACCACTACAGAGACACCTGCTTTGCCTGCCATGGTGTCTGATTCAGGGGTCTACTGAAGACTCTCGAACTACCAAGCATGTAAAAAAACAAAATGATCACAAAAATGTGATCACTATGGCTCAGGATTGTGTATTAGTATGAGATGAAGGCTAAACAACATCTTCAAATGCAACGTAGCATTGCTGAGTTGAGTGTTCATCATTCTGTAAGTATTGAAATGTATTGAAATAGTTGAGACTATGTACACTCGCTGTCCACTTTATTAGGTACACCTTTTCAACTGTTTGCAAGCACATGATAGCAACTCAGTGCATTTAGTCATGTACTGCAGACATTGTCAAGGCAACATACTGTTTCTTGAGTTCAGCATGCCTTCACAGTCAGCAGATCTCAGTCCTTTGGGATGTGGTGGAACGGCAGATTTGACAGCAAATGTTGTCCCTACATGCGTGTAAAGAGCATCTTCTAGCAAATGCTGCATTTTAACAGCCGCTTGCGCACATTGCATCATGCTTATTTTTAAGCATAGCACTCTTTTATTCAAGTTGATAAGAAACTGAGCATTTGATACGTGCCATCAGTCCTTTGTCACTCTTTCTATGGGAAAAAAGAGGCAAAAGTACTAACTAACTCAAAGAGATTAGTGAAAGGAACAGTAATGGATTTGTTGGCCACAGAGCTGAACAAATCAGGGTAATTTATTGGACCAGATCCAAAACGGAATCTAGAAGCCATGCCTCTCTGTTTCATTTAGCTGTTATTTATTTATATATATCTTTTAAATCACATCTAAGCAACAGCAATTGCAAAATGACTTCTCATGCTTTGCTGCATTGTCTCTATAAAGATCTTAAATGCAACTTTAAGATGATCCTAAAGTCATAACAGGAAGCTCTCAACAATAGCGCTGATGAAAACTTCCAGGCCTGTGTCCTCTTTGTGTCTTATTGAGCAGGTATTGGCAGGCTTTCAGAGGAGTCAGGCCCTTCAGGTGCGTGCACTCCAATAGTGCTCCATTCCTCTTCATTAATTCGTCATCAATGTGGATCTATCTTGTGTTGATGATGGCACACCTGCACTTTTCTTGCCCTGTTGTACTGCCTTGAACAGCCCTGCCTGAATAAAAATGAAGCTAGTTTTATCCATCGTGGCAGTCATTGTGCCATTTGTTGAGTAAAACACACAGGTCCATTATTGAAGTGTCATGATGCTGTGTGTTTGGAAAGCGACAAATCACTGCAGGGTGTCACCCAAGCAGTTTTGTGGCATTACTCTCAGCAGAGAGGAACGCAGTTAATGCTGACAAACACTGCAGAATGAGGGTCATTTACCACACATCCATTAAGCAGGTGCCAATACTCCAGCAGCAGCAGCAGAGACATCTCTCTCTTTCACAGGGTCGTGTTTGCATCTAGCTGCCCAGCATGAAATCTTACACTGTTTTGAAGTGTGGGATTCACAAACTCAGGGACATCAATTCACATATCTTGTTGGAGTGAATAAACGTGATTTATAATATGGTTGGTAAGTAATATAGTTTTTTTTTTTACCCATCTATCTATTCGTTCATCTATAAATTTATTGAAAGAACAATAACAATTCCCAAACAACTTAAAGCCCCTGCAGAATTTCAGGCCAACATTAGATATTTATCAGGCTAAAAATATCACACATTATCTATTTGTTTTTGTTTGTTTTGGCAAAATGACAATGGTAACCATTAACAGTTGCTGAACTCTGTCTTTTCCACGGCGGGTGCAAGACAGACGACAGACTTCCCCTTCCAAAGATTTTGCTGAGGGCTGTAGTTAAAGCTCATTAAAAAGTCTAATGAAGATACGGCAATGGAATAACATGTAAAGTTAATTTGCAAAATATTTTTTTTCTTGGTGAGCAAGAGACCATAAAAATATGAACCCTCGTGGCCCCAGCGAAATATTAAAGATACAATCACGGATAACTTCCAAGTAACCGCTCACCTCATTGAAATTCTAAGGAAAATGTAATTTATGGCTTTACTCAGAACTCTTTTCTTTTCTAATTGTTGATATTGCCAGAAGGCACCTCCTTTGTTGGATTTCTAATTTACGCAAATGGGAGAAAATTATTTTCACTTTTGTCCCCACCCCTACCAAGTCAGGTGTGGAGAGACTCTGAGATTTCCTTAGAGAATTGATGCCGCACGATGTGTTTTACACACATTTAACAGATAAAACTGGAGTTTAATTTTCCTTAAAAAAAAAAAAAACTATGTCTAAAAATCCTCTCTACCACTTTGTTGGATCCGGTATGATGGAAGGGGGAGACATTTCAATCCTGACATGAAATATGAATCAGTGCAATTGACATTTGCTGACCTGTTCCCATGTGCAGAGTATAAAAGGTCCTCTTTGAATAGACAGCTCGGCTCTCATAAATATGACATAGAAGCACCTATGACCAATTTTGAGGCTGGCACAGGGCACTGAAATAAAACTAACACTGCAAATCTGCACATTTCATGCATCATTAAAACATCACTTCAGAGGACTGAAGAGAAGGTCATCTCAAAGTAGCATGCTGTTACAAACAGTGTGTAATCAACCAATGATTGATCAGTTTATTCTAGAAAATTAAAATTTGAGGTACAGTCTGGACAAATTTGAGATTATTATTGGGACAATCGGTTGCTTTTGAAAGAATGTAATTGGACATGCGAAATCTTGTGTCACTACGTTTCTCACGTGTCACAAGTTAATTTTAACACCGTGACTGTTCTTAACACTTATAAAATCATTCAGCATGTACCAAAGTAAGGTGGCTGTTAAGCTAAAAAAAATGCACATAATTTTTGAACTGCATTAAATATTATGTATAAGCATAACTTCACAATTTTTCAAACTTCTTCTGAATATAATGTGAATGAGGTGTTACAGAAGTTTAAGTGTGGAGAAAGGAGTGTTGACACATGTAAAAGAGGTTTTGAAAGGGTTTTTTTTTTGACAACCCCTTTTCGGTCTCAGCATGAATAGAACACTGACATTCAAGTGCACTTATGAGCCACAAAAGCAAAACTTTCAAATTACCGGTAATCTGCAACAAACCTGAAATAAAAGTTTTGCTAATTTCATGTGGTTTACACTACAGATAAAACATAAATCACAAAAAGCTGAGGTAAAACTCTGTTATACTCTTTCGTCTTGTGCTATCGTACTGTAAAAACAGTTCCTAGAACTGATTTTGATTTTTGGGCACTTCCCAGATTCTTTTCACACTGTTTTAGCACTCTACTGCCACCAAGGGGTCATGGAACTCTTACACCATCCATTGTTTTGGCTTATCCATTTAGGGTTGACTATCCTAGCTGACATAGGTCAAAAAGTACACCCTGCACAGGTTGCAAATCTGTCGCAGGGCTAAAGGCAAAATTGTGGTGGAAACATGGGTAGTCCCCAATAAGCCCTTTGGTGAGAGTGGGAAGGAAAAACTCCCTTTTAACAGGAGGTAAACTCCAGCAGAACCAGGCGCAGGGAGGGTGCAGACATCTGCTGCGACCAGTCGGGGCGAGGGGAGGAAACACCATATAATATAAAACAACAGTGAGTATATCAAGCTAGATTGCACGTTTAGCATCTCAATAAGATGAGTTGTTCACTGTAACTGAGATCAATTTCATTTCTTTCTCACATCGACCAAATGATTTTTTTTGCATTGTCAAATAAATGTGCCCTTGTAAAAACATGTATTTACAGTGTGTGCAATAGCGGCTCGTATAAACTGACTATGTACTATTCTGTTATTGGCAGTATATTTAATATGTTTTATGGTTATGCTTGCATAGCTGAAACCATATAATACATTCAACAGTAATAACCATTCATGTTACCCTCCATGTTATCATAGCTTCTCATTGGAGGCCCTATGGTGAAATAGGCATGTGTTATTCCAGCGCCTTACCTTAAGGATTTTTTTGGTTGTTATAGCCTCTTGAACTCACAGACGAAGCCTTCAGACTGTGGATTAGACTATACAGTACCTCAGTCACATGTATTAATTCCAAACTTTTCATTTGAACATTATGGTGACGCTGCAATCAGCAAAAACATGTTTCCTCCATTCAATTCATGCAGCCATGCTTTTAACATAATCAGATCAAGTTGCCATGGTGACTGTACCTTGCTGAACTGCTGGGCCTCTTCATTGCTGCTTGAAGGTTTTTTGTTTGGAAAGCTTTTACAATCCTAATTCATGACATTGCTTATAGAGGAAGCCTTTTGGGAACAACACACTTGGTTTACCCAGCCTGGCCAATAAGTTACACTGTGCTGAGGCTTTACTACACTATAAGATTTTGGAGTAGTTTTATTAAGAATTGCGGTACAGCTTTTGGGCAATGACATCATCCAGAATCCTCAGAAAATAAACACATTTTTACCATTCAATTGTATCAACAGCCAAAAAAGTAGCAGTGCCAACTAAAGACAAGAAAGTTTAGACGTGTGCAATTAGAGAGGCACTAAATGAAGCGAGCCCACAGCCCAGGAGAAAAAAACACAAACTTCAAAAGTACCACATTCTCTGAAGTTTTCAAGTAATACTTTACTCATAAGACAGACATGTTTATCATATTGAATTTTTAGCTTTTTATAGTTAGGTGGGGGTGGAACATCAGGTGGGCTCTTGCAGACACTACAATTAAAAACAGTGCAAAAAATTTGCATAGCATAAGCATATCATTAACTCTCAGGGAAATAGAAACAATGAATTCTCCAGGGTGGCATCCAAAGATAGGCCTCAAATCCACCCTATGTAGGTGGTTGCTCCAGCAGGCTCCTCGAGCTAATAATCCACCCAGTATTTACCGCATTCTAAACATAGATATACAATCCCACAATGTTTGCAATTTCAGTGCAATGTCTTCAAAAATCATGCAAGACATTAGGACGTGGATTTGGATGAATTTGTGCGGACAATGTGCAATTAGGGATGTAAAATGCATGAATTTATCTGTATACAGACCTATTTCACATTACACTTTAAATCAATGTCACTGCAGATTGTTGCCTGTTCCAAATAAGACCCCCCATGAAGTTAATAAAAGCTGAGAAAAACAGGATTATGTTGAAACAGTTGTCTCTTTTTTTCCTTTACTTTTTGTAAGCACAAAGATAATTACGCTCTTTTTCAGCACAACAGTTTACATTTATTGTAAACTGTTGCCGTCAAAATCCTCCTATTGCAGGAAACACACAATACAATACACACAGTGGTAATTTGCTCTGATTTAATTTACTCGCATCACAATTCACCTGAAATTATTTTACATTCTCTTGATATGTTTGATGCTACAGGCCTGAACGTGAAGACCACATCTGTCAGTTGAGAGAGTTGTACTTGCCTCATCTGCAGAACTCAAGGTCTTATTTCAAATCTATCACTTCAAATTGAGGTAGTGTTAACCGCTGTGATTTGTAAGGGTCACAGTCCTGAGCTGCGCCTATGGTCCACCTAAGGCCGGGAATTCATCATTCTTTCATTACCCTGTTTCACTGAGGCATGTGTAATATCTCCTGATGAATCTCATTTCTGAATCATCTCCTTCTTCCAAACCCAAAACCCAAAGCAGACAAATCTGCTTAAGAATTGTTTGCAGATTCACTCGTGCAAATCCTAAAATCTTGCAATGAATGGTTTCAAGAAGAAAACAATGAAAGGCAGGTTATAAGTAAAAACATATTATTTGACGCTGGAGTTGGAGTAATGAAAAAACTCATATTAATAATCTGATGACTCCTTGTGTAATTTATCTTCCAATACAAGGGTTACAAAATGTTAGTTTTCCTAAAGACAACAGAGTACCTGTCTATGCACCATCACTGAAAACCTGGCAAACATGTAAAGAGTGGAGTCCAAGGAAAATGGTGCTAGATATCATCTGCAAGTTGTGTGAAGTAGGTTTGATGATTTGGGAGGAAGGAAGTAAACCGAACAGTTTGAGTTTATATTGGTTGTGTGACGGGCATATTAACATCTTTCACTTTAAAGACTACATTGACTTACATTACACATACCCAATCAACTGAAAAACAGGTATTTAACTTTAACTGTAATTTTAGGAAATATTTAGGGTTATATAAGACACCATACCTAGTCCTGCAAACCTCAGACTGTTGGACTGAAACACATTTCACATGTCCAATCCACTCAGTAAGAGGACACTCGAACACGACCTGAGCAGCCATCCAAAAGCTTTAAGGGAGAGTTGGCACTGATGGTGCCATGACCAGGAGCTAAAGGCAGTTGCTAAGAGTGTTACCTCAGCCATAACAATAAGCAGGCCATGCTGTCCCCCAGAAAGCAGATAACATTTGTAAAGGCAGGAGAGCGACTGAAACCGCAACCTAGAACTGCTGCAGGTCCTTTCCACTGCTAAGGAGCGGCAGATGATGGTAAACCTCGGCAAGCAACTTAAGTTTCCAGAGCATATCACAGCAGCATCATTGTCAACTAGACATTGTCATTCTGTCAGAGGCTCCTGAACAGCTTGTCCAGATAGATCTTGCTGTGCCCTGGGAAGATTGTGAAGAGGAAGGTGTTGAAAGGAAGATGGCCAAATACAGGCGATGGCAAGCATATTTCTATCCAGTGGAAATCTGTCTTTACAGAGTCTATACCCTACTCAGAAAGTAAGCCATCAAGACAGCGGTCAGCAAAAAGACAGTGGACCAAGCACTGTGGCTATGCGCTGCTGGAGCACAAGTCAAAAATTACGACTCAAAAAGCCTCAAGAACCCCCAAAACATCATGGAGGCCACATCCCAGCACATCTGTAGGATGTATCATTCCCCCTACTTCAAAGATGACGTGATAAAGTGATTACTCACACAGTGTGATTATTGCCATTTCATGTAAACCATCATTTAGCTAATCATCAATGAAGCTGGATAACAGCTCATTAATTGATCACTGTACACTAAATTTAAACTGTGCAAAATAAACCTACGGTCCTCATCAAAAGAGTATCTCATTTTCCGTTGCTTACGCACGTTTAACCCGACTGCATGTATTCAGAATTGAATAATTAATAGCGGTCTCTGACAAACATTGATTCATTCAAAAACTAAAATGCCCTCTCTTTAACGTTGATTTCTGATTGGTTGCTCCTCATAAACAGAAGGTCTAAATAACAGTTGGATTGGCCTGAACTGTGTGTGGGATGGCTACGTTAAAGATGATGCGTATATTTTTTAACACGATACAGAGCCAACAGTAGAAAGCACTGAATGAACTGAGAGTTTAAGGTAGTCTGAATCCTCATAAGGATTATTGATTACAGAATAGTCATCTGAAAATTTGGCCAGGTTTATTATGTGTTCATGATTTAAACATAATATAAGAGAGCAAATAAGGAAGAAATCCACTTTAAATGCAGTGAGACAGAAAAATGACAATAACACAATACAATTAGAATAGAAAATCTTGCCCAGAGTACCATAGTAATTAATGTACAGCAGGGGGTTCTCGCATTCGAACAAACAATAAAATTTCTAACCCTTAAAAGCTCACTACCAGAACCTCTACTCTAAAACAAACACTTTTATACCAACATCTCAGAATCTCTGGTGACATGGTGAAGGTTTTCTAAACATGTGGGTGAGATTTTGCTAAAATAACCAACCTTTACTCCACTGTCAATAGTCTAACAGTATCAGGAGCATATAAAACTTAATATTAGCCCATGTGTAGGAAAAGCACGAGGATAACTATAGTGGAAAGTGTATGCTGTTGTTTTTAAATGTACAGTGTAAAGAAACTCGACTAATATTGATTTACAGTGTAAGACAGGCTTCATTATCTCTATTTTACCTTTACGGTGTCTATAACACACCGAGAGCCTGAAGGTAGACTGCTGCTGAATTCACAACTAATAGATAATAATAATGTAATAATGGCCTCTCCTCAAAGGGTATTCACTTCACCTCCCTTCAAGAAGGCATGTCCTGTCAAATATCAGCTAATCAGAGGACTGTTACCTCATCAATAAAAATTAGGGGGATCGGTTCCAAGATCATTATCTAAATAAAAATGTAAGTCTGGCTGGAAGGGCAGGTAAGATGCCCAGTGGCTCAAGTTTTCAGTTTATGATAAATGGCTACTCTGTTCCAGAGACGTCGCCACAGCTCAGCAGAGAAGATCGAACCCTCTCAGCCAGCTACTCCACGAAACACTCAGTTCTCCTCAGCATTCCCTGCTGCATCACCCATGAAAAATGCAGACATTTACACCTCCTTTCCTACTATGGTTAAAACACCAAGCGAGTGTATTGACTGGAACAAATTCCACTGGGTTGTAGTTTTCATTTTGGTTGAAAGGCTTAGGAAATGGAAACGAAAGCCATGAGTGCAGATGCCCTGGATATAACGGAATAGTTACAGCAACAGCAAATGCATGTTTTTGTTAAAAAGATTAAAAATCAAATTGCAAAGAAGTTTTCTTTTTTACTGTTGTGAAAATATGGCAGATGGAGAATATCTACCACAATTTAATGTTATATACCTGTTTTAAAACAAAAGACATGAGAAAAGAAATGTGTATGCAAACACTTTATGCGCCCAAGCTACTGGATGCAAAATATAAAAAGTTAGTTCCCAAAGCAGAAAAGTGACTCATTTATTAGTAGTGCTGCCTCACAGCAAGAAGTTCCTGGATTTAAATGACAGCGTTGGTGGTACTTTCAGGACTTTGATGGACGCTAAGTGACGGAAAATTTAGCCTAGGAGAAAGCATCCTAGGGAATAATAATAATAACAATCCAGCCTAGGTTTTTTTTTTTAGATTTTTATGCTGTGGCCTTGTGAATTCCATGTGTTTCCACACATGAGCTAAGAGTTTGCTCCATAGGCTACTCACCGGCTAATAAGCAGCCTTTCGTTTTCAACATCAATGAGCACAAAAAAACAACAACTTAGATAAAATATTCAAAACAAAAAACCTGTAGTACATACTGATCATGTAGGTCTATTTAGACAACGTTGGTCTTACCCCCCTTTAAAACGCGCTGTTCTATTATCATCGAGCACATCGGCTCGGATCTTCTTTTGGTGTTGGGATATATGGAAAATATGGACAGTCTAACAAACTGTCATTTGTTAGACATTTTTTGGGTGAACTAAAAAAGTTTTACCTTGGCTTTCACGATCTTTTTTCCCCGTAATTATATACAAATATACACAATAACATCTTTAAATTATTTTAAAGATAACCTAATTTTGAATGCAATGATGGTGGTGATAGGAAAGTGGGAAATGGTGCGACAGCAATGAAAAACATGAGAAGGACAAAACAGCTTTTTGAACCTCTAAGCGAGCCCAACATGGGCACCTTAAAAATAAAATATTAATGCGTTGTAAGGATGCCTTTGAACCTCACTTCTAATGTGAGAAAACTATACAATGTCAGTTTCAATTGTGAAGCCTGTGTGGGTTCAACTCTGTGCTCATTTTCGATGATCTGAGTGAGAAGCAGTTCTATAAAACTCAAGTAGTGTGTTTGTGTGTAAATTTGGACCAAGATAAAAGGAAAATATGAGGAGAGGAAAACAAAGAGAATGATCTTATGTTTAATTTTGGGGTTTTCACTTTGCGTGCATGACCTGACTTTGTCATCTGACCTTACTTGTTTTCACCTCGGCTGAACTGTGTGGGAGGAAGACTGAATGACTCATGTGTGCATTATAGTTTTGATTGGTGGTTGGCTACACTGGGTGGTTTTGCTTTTCTTCATAATAGTTATGCATCAACTCAACAGAGCATAGGAAAATACTTTTCTTGTCTGAAAATATATATATTAGAAAAAACCATCGAGTGGAACATCGCTCGGATAGTGTTTATGGAACAGACATTAGCTTCGATCTGCTTATCCTGTCACAGGCGCCGCATTGGTAAAAAGTGAAATGGAGGCACTCAACTCGAGGCGCGCACACACTAACAAAGTATAAAAATATAAAAGCGTCGTGATTACTTAGCAATCACACATTGATCTGCTTCTTTATAGTCAGTTTATGAATAGAATTGTTAAGCTATAGAGGGAAAACGGGACCATTGTCACAGTCGGTTAGAACATTTTAAATTATGCGCGCTTATACATTGCTGAGTAGTTTTATGAAGATGGCGATGTGCACTGCCAAATTCAACTTGAGGTATCTTTTTAATAATCACTGAGCTTAGATCAGGGAGCATGTCTTATCTTCAAAGAGCGTGCAACTGACTCACATCTGCAAAAATACAGACAGTGCTGCCTCACCACCAAACAAATCACCGCACACTGCTGCTGAAATCCACTGATTCACTGAAGTCATTGAAATGCCCTCACTGGGAGAATAAGCATATACTGCTGTTCATCCAGTTCTCATTAATAAATTAAGGAAGGCCTTAATTAAGTGTGTATTTTTCCAAGCAACTGTTCACACAATATTTTACAATTTTGGGATTCATTTATGGCAAACCCGGAAAGTAGAGCAGTTTGAGCAATGAGCAGTTCTCGAGTATAAACAAAGAAACAGCATTAAGGCTAAAACCACTCACTAACAAAGTCAGCGTGTTATGTTACGACAGATAAATGTAGTAAAAACTGCTGCTCTGTTCAAACCATCATTTACCAGCTGAACACAAAAACACACAAAAAAACCTTGCCAATGATCATCTAAAGAGTGGGATTATTATAGCCAGTAACTCAAAACCTGTGGTTCCCTGTAAGCACTGCAAGTCCTATATTTAAACAAGGGAACAGCGTCTGAGGGTTGACCAAGAGAAACCATCTTTACCAAAAAACAGAATGGTATTCCCCAAAGATCTCAGCTCATCACTGTTAGTGTTTGTCTATGGCCTGCCTGTCAGCTGCTCAACACTGCCTGTAAACTTTATGCAGATGATGCACGCATATGATGATGCACCTAGTAAGGCAGCGGCAACCCTAACTGCATATCTGGATGATGTCCACCAATGGCTGCAGTATAATCATCTTGAATTTAATAAAGAAAAAACAAACAAAAATGAAAATGTTTTCTCCATTAGAAACAGGGTTCAGGGTTTTAAAATTAACTTAAGAATGAAGAAATAAAATGTAACATTTTAAGTTCATAGAAATAAATTTAGCTCCACAACTCAAATATGATAAATACGTAAAGATGCTTTAAAACATTCGCAACATAAGGTGATTTAAACTAATTTGACACCGCACGCTCGCTCCAGCAGCACAGCTATTTAGACATCCCTATGATATTTTCTAATTTTTCATATTGACAGCATGGGCTCACCGTCTACAATTAAGCACCTGGCATGCTTACACAGCGATGCTCTGAAAATAATGATTAAAAAGCCTGTTTGGTGGCATCAGATCCCATTTGTTTGTCACATTGTCAGATATAAACGTCAAATCTAAAATATTTATCTTTGAGAGTTTTTATTAGTTTCCAAATATATAAACAACTTAGCCACAGAGTGCCTTTTTCCATTCACAGACAGGATGATGATAATGGTAAAATACCACACTGTAGCTCTGAAATAGGATAATCGGCGTTATCCATAAGAAGCCTGTCTGTGGAACACACGTCCAGCAGAAATCAAATGAATCTCAGATGTTAAATCCTTTACAGAAAAGGTCAAAGACCGGCCAAAAGTAAATCAAATAACTGTGTAAATTAATTATACTACAATTACATATCTATCTATATGTGCTTCATCACATTTTTGTATTGAAGTATTTTTATTTTTTTGGGGGGGGGGGGGTGCTTGTAGCTATAGTATGTTGTGGCTTTATGCAAATGCATTCACTAAGACAGCAGGACAACAGTGTCCTCTTTACTCTTTAGTCAGCTATTTAGGGTTATATCAAGGTAGCGTTACACCGCGTGTCGTCAAATATCAGATACATTTGATTGTTTTACATTTTTGATTTAAAGGCCTTATAAACGCCTTCAGCCATTTCAGTTATGTTAATTGCACCAGAGTGATTTCAAATTACATTTGCCAGTGAAGGTCTTAACTGTATATTAATCGAGTAATGATGTGAAGGGCCATGTCGTCACCATTTAAAATCAAAGGCTCAGGTTAACTTAAGGATTCTCCAGTTGAGGGAAAGAGCTGCCATGACATACAGTGATTAAATTAAATGATTATGTTTCACAGAAATCCCAGTGACAAATAAGTCTTTTATTATTTTTAATATCACAACACAGCAGTGATGTGGACATAAGATGATGATGAAAAAAAATGACATGGTTATTTATAACACAGAAATATTATTAAGAAAAGTTTTTGATATCTGGGTTGTTTTTCCCAAAAGCTGATTCTGTTCCAGATGATCGTTACACTTTGGGAAAATTAGTCATTACTTATGACGATGAGTAATGCCTGAATGAATGAACTAGTTGGAAGAAGTGATGGTTAGGTGCAGACTGCCAGTGTTATACCCAGAGCAGGCAACTAGCCCTCTCAGTAGTGCTAATTACACCAAACACGTGGTTAACTAATTCAAGTTTTAATGTTAACACCTTAATCACCACATTGTTTAAAATTCATTTTAGTACAATGTTTAAAAGCACGCATCTAACAACTGCAAGTTGCCGAAAAGAAAAGTCCAAGATTCACGATAATATCCCCATTTATAGTTGTGTTGTTTTTCAAACTCACCGACTACTGTGGTGCACCACAATACAACAAAATACAGGCAAATACATTGAAACTGGTTTTATTTCATTATTTTTTTTGAAAATAGAAAGAAAGGGAAAAAAACTTGTGCTGAGGTACAAAAAAAAACAAACAACAAAAGTCAAAACTGCAAATTCAAAGACGACATTAGGGAGAGGCAAGTTCTGAAGAGCAAAGGCTGATGTGGGGGGGCTGGGCTGGGATTTCTGTTTGTGTGGGTGGTAGTGGCGGTGGAGCGACAACAAGAGAAGAGGTAATATAGGGAACAACACAGACAAGGCTGTTTGACATAGATAAATTCTGCTTATTCAGAGTAACTGGAGAGTGAGGAGCAAAAATAATAGGGCCATTTGCTGGATGGAAGGTTGCCAGATCTTATTGTTGTTGAGCAGCTGCAAAAGCAAAAATGCATCTGGGCAAGCTGACATACATATGCCAATATATCATTTAGTCATTATTTTTATTCTGTTTTTTTACTTGGTTTTCAGAGTCAATGCAAAACATGGAAACACGTCCCTTAACTCCTTTAACTCATCGATAAACCTTTACAGCGCCCCATGTTCAGCCACCATTTGTTTGATACTCCTCTGTGATGTTACTGATTCTGTATCTAAACCTTTTCTAGTTGCATGTGAATCAGCTGATGTGTTGATCATTGTTAAGCTAGACCTTCACAGGTCACCAGTGAAGTGTTATAGTATAATAAATAATGTCCTTTCAAAGAGCCCTCGTAAAAATCCATTACATGCAAAGACCCGAGATGATCCCTTGAACCAGTTTTATCAGCTTTCATACGAGGTTTAAAAACATCTAGTTGGACAAACTAGATCAAAGCGTTTTCTAAAGAACTGCTCAGAGATTCGAGCTTAGGGGCATAATGTGGTTAGATTATTATGTTGTAGCTTTGTTATTTGGTGCTTTATTTCATCCCCAAACATTAGCTGAGATTTAGCTGACACTGCCAAGATCCATTGTGACAGCTTACTCAGACAAGTCAGAATGGATGATGCTTTAGCTTCACTGGCCCTAAATCAGCACAAGAATCCACGTTTTTGATCAAACAAAGCAGAGCTTTGTTAAAGGAAGAGAGTAAGAAGAACCAATTATTATTCATGCTTGAATCTGTGTGTAATTTGTATGCCTTCATGCCATCATACTGCTTTGCCACTTACTATGACTTACTATATGGCATATGACTGTGTAGGGGGAAAAAAAGAGTATGAAGACATAACCAAAAAGAAAAGGCTGAGATCCTGGTAGATGACAGATTGTGTCATATTTAGGGATGTGAGTGTTTGGCTAAAGACATTTATTAAACCATTCTAGAAATATGAGGTTGTTAAACAAAATATCAGCATGTCATTACGGTACACAGTCTGTCTGTGCTGCACTGCAGCCCTGACAGCTCCCCACTTCCTGGTTATAACCTATAATGGCCACTGTAATCCAGGAGGGTGATATGTGGACAGATGACATGCAGTAAACCCAGTGATGTCCAATAGCCACACTGTGTATACAGGAGATCCTAAACTCAAAGGAAAAAGCAATGCATAGCAGTAAGTTTTATAAATTTAACTGCCATTAATTAATTAGGTCATTAGTTACTAGTGACTTCCTCTCACTCTTTATGGCCAGGTGACTTTCTGACACTAGCTGTCACACATGACGGCTGAACTGAGATGCAGTTTAAAGTAATACCTTCTTTAGCCACAACTTTCTATCAGCAAACAGTCAAAGCTATGCAGTGCACTACAAAAAAAGAACTAAATACAGCATCTCCAAAACACTTTAATGTCAAACGGAGCATCTGAATAATTGACTGCATTAAAAACAATACCTAGATACCCTGGTAGACCAGTGTTTCTCAACCACTGTGCCGTGGTACATAGGTATGCAGTGAGAAAGGATCAGATGTGCTGTGGAAGATTATCTGGTTCAACCAAATTAGTACTCTAAGCTTGAGTAAGGGCAGAACAATTACATTCTCTTCCACTAGAGGGCAGCACAAGTTCCTGCTTGGATTAAATTGGTTGCCAACTGCCAGTAAAACAGAAGAAGGCGAAGAAGAAATTACATAATAGTGCTGTGAGAGAGACAATACAGCGCGCAATAGCAATAGACAAATATTTGAAAAGTATCAGTCTGATCTGGGTCCTGGAGGAAATTCCGACCCAGATGAAGGCCCTAGCATGAGTAGTGGGCACAAGAAAGCAAAAAAAGGTATACTGGGAGCAAACTGAACCAATTCCGCTATAAATGATCAATATGCTTGTTGTGACATTTTTGTTTGGTGGTGAGCCGTGTGATTTTTCTAATGTGAAATATGTGCCGTGGCTACAAAAGTTTGGGAAACCCATAACACATGGATATTAGCCAAGCTAATTACAAAGTTGAAATTTATATAGTACAAAAGAACCAACATAGTAGCATATTTTTGGTTCTTAGTCTTATTCTTTTTTCTTATTCTTATTCCATGTCATAATTACTTTTTTTTAATTTTGCAATATTGTGTCCCAGATAAACTTTTAATTTACACCATGACACTCTGATGGAAAAAAATAAAAAATAAATCAGAGGCCAGAACATCTGTTTAAGCCGTCTGCTTATGTTCAGATTTGCACTGTTTTTAGCAGTTGCTAAAACCTGACTGAGGTCTCTGTGTGTTTTCATTATTTAATCCATTTGTCTTTACAAACTAAGTTCTTGGTTGCTGGAATGTCAGAAAACTGGAGCTTTATTTATGCATCACAGATGGTTGGGGGAATATGAAATAAGCCATGTCTTGCCATGTCTTCTATGCAATATGGTCACACAGCTGTGGATCTTGGTCTCATTGTTGGGTAAATCCAAATTTAGCTGTCCAGTTGGCTCCTGAAAGCTAGCCTGCAGCATAATTCTCTCACTAAGAAGCCAAAATGCTAAGGAATGTTGTACACCGATTATCTTATAAGCCTGATGAAATTTAACAATGAAATTCAGTTTAATGACTATAAAGGAAAAACACGACTTCCCTTGTTTTGCAACCTGTACATTTCTCAGGTTGTTTCATTGTTCCACTTGATGTCGACTCCCGCTGGTCGACTGCACACTAAACTCTAAGTCAGAATACAAAAGCCTTTTTTTTCTGTTCCTTTCACTGCTCAAACATCTTTAGCGTCATATAAAAATAATATCCCTTTTAAAGCTCTCTCTCTTTCCAGTTCCAAGCTTCTTGCCCAAGTGCATTGAATTGATGCACATTTTAGGTTTGATTGAAAAACCAAACATGTGTATAAACATTGCTATTGTCAAAATTTCTGTTATTGATGGACTGAAATGCCCCGAGCTATGTTTATTCTTCTTTTGTACTGGCTTTGGGTGTTTCTTCAAAAAAAAAATATATATTTTTTTGTCTTTTAAGTCTGTAAGGAAACTGTTAGAAAAACTTAAACCAACAGCAAGTGAAATAAAAAAAAAATCTTCCAAGAATGAAATTCAAGAGATACCCAAAGAGGCTGTACTCTCCTAAATATATAATGTGGCACAGGCGGCAGAGGGAGGGAGGGGAAGATCTCTCTCTAAGGATCATTACTCTCCTCATAGAATGCCAAGTGCTGACCTAGCAGCATCCCAGCTCCCTACCCTCTTCTTGCCCTTCAACCCCCTCCCCTGGCAGGTGAGGGAGTCACATGCTGTCGGGCCCACCCGCCGTCATTCCATTTGGTCGGTGACACCCATAAAGCAGTCCAGGTCGGTAGTGTTCCAAGAGCTTTTAAAGCAGCCAACGGCTACTGTAATGGATGGGTACACTATTCGGCTTAATTCATGCTCTGCTCGAGCCTCACAGGGAGGATCTGACCTCTCTTAGGTTAAATAATGGTCCCAGCATAGATGGGTTGGTCGGGGGGCAAGGAGGAGATAAATGCACTGTGACATTCAGCTCACTCCAGCGTCCCCTAATGTGTCATTTGAGATCAGTCTATTAAGCACACACTTTGCTTAAACATGGGAAGAGTTATTAGATGGGGCAGCAGTGGCTGGGGGCTGAGCATAAGGCAGCATTTGAGGAGAAAAACGGGCTGGAGTTTGACAGCCATTTATCACCGCAAATCTGAAAAAGAGATGCAAGAATCCATGCGGAGGTAGTATGAGAAATTCAAGGCCACAGCAAATTCACAGTCCATTAAGATGATTTCACCATTCACAAGGTTTATTGTGGTCCCAAAACACTCATAGCATATTTTAGCTGATAAACATGCACCTCAACAACTTCAACAACAACAGCTTCAATCAAATATTGTTTAAGTCATCTATCAAATATACTCTAGCTATTCTGCTTTGTGTTGCGCACTTGTGCTTTAAAACCATCACCTAAAGTTAATGGAAACTAGAAAATGTGCATTTCGTAACAAAATGCTGGGTGAATGCCTGCAATGCTCACAGGCATGGTGTTAAAGTCCAAGTCAAGTCCAAGTCTTATAACATTTTTTCAAGTCAAGTCTAAAGTCATAAAATTAATGACTCGAGTCTGACTCGAGTCCAAGTCATGTGACTCGAGTCCACACCTCTGGTTTCAAATCTGTAAGAACAGTAGTTTTTCTTAGTTTGTACTGTCAAGTACAGACTATCAGTACATTATATTTCAGGATTTTCTTTCAGGAAATAAATATAGATGGGTATGATTGCATGTACCCTTGAAAAGAGAAAAGAGGCTCTTTTGCGGTGTACCAGTCACCAATAAGTTGCACACGAGAGAGTATTGAGAGCTTGAGGTGATTAAGCTCATACTTCAGATTTTGGACTTCAACCAGATCTGGGACGGGAACAGACTTCTTCACTGAGTGAATGGGTCAAGAGGCTGATGGAGAGACAAAGAGACAGCCTTTCTAAATCTGTTTCTCATATTGAGGTTACCCCTCAAACACATGGCCATAACCTCCTAACCGT
>VURO01018297.1:4173-17935 GCA_015108175.1 Pelvicachromis taeniatus
TCTCTGTTCCTTTTTTGTTTTTTTTTTTTTATTTTTTTTTTGTTTTTTGGCCTTTGCTTTTTTTTTTTTTTTTTTTTTTTGCTGCGACCTAAAGACATTCTTAGAATAGAAAAAAACACCACAGCCAGATCCAGACAGTTAAATCATGTAATGAGTTAAACAATAAAGGTCAGGGCACTGAATTCAGCTCAAGCCCCATTCCTTGGTATTAGTGTTGAAAAATGAACTCATACTTAAACTATTATTAAGGTTGTTTTTGAAAAGGTTGCATAGCCATTATGTCCTCCCTTCACTGATCCTCTTCGACCTCTCTTCTTCTTCCTGCCCAGGCCGGCCTTTCTGAAGCAGAGCAAGAACAGATGAGGAAGATGTTGTACCAGAAAGAGTCCAACTACAACAGGCTACGCCGTGCCAAAATGGACAAGTCCATGTTTGTCAAAATCAAGACATTGGGCATAGGTGCTTTTGGCGAAGTATGTCTTACACGTAAAGTTGACACTGGTGCACTTTATGCCATGAAAACACTGCGCAAGAAAGATGTCCTCAATCGTAACCAGGTGAATTAATGCATTGTTGTTGCTTTGCTACAATCTATTACCTTTTGAGTTCTGGCCTGCACATTTCCACCAGTTATGTAAAAGTATTTACACATTTTTTTCTACGTTTGTACAACGGTGGTTCAACACATTTGTACCTTTGTGGACATTACTTATTGTGATGAGATCTTACGCAACAGGCTAAATCCATATTATCCTTATGCAGGTGGCTCACGTGAAGGCAGAGCGCGATATCCTGGCGGAAGCAGACAATGAGTGGGTGGTGCGTCTCTACTACTCCTTCCAAGACCGTGACAGCCTCTACTTCGTCATGGACTACATCCCCGGAGGAGACATGATGAGCCTGCTCATCCGAATGGGGGTCTTCCCCGAACTTCTGGCACGCTTCTATGTGGCAGAGCTGACACTAGCCATTGAGAGTGTACACAAGATGGGCTTCATTCACCGCGACATCAAGCCAGACAACATCCTCATTGACCTGGATGGACATATCAAGCTGACGGATTTTGGTTTGTGCACAGGCTTCCGCTGGACACACAACTCCAAGTACTACCAGAAAGGTAAGATACTTTGGTTTTGAGTTCTTCTTTTACTCTATAGCCAAAATATCTAAATATACAGACATACAAATACATACTCCCTCAGCTATGAAGAGACCGTGTGTGGATTTAGTGTGTTGATGTTTGCCACATGCACAAATATAGACGTGCATACAGTTTTCGTAGAACTGTTGTACAACTCATGCTTGTTGATTTCTAACAGAGAGAGTTCAGGTTTTGATTGTGTTTTCTTAAAAATTGTGTTCAGGGAAAATTAAATTAACATGGAGGTGCATTCAGACTTTGCAGGTACCAAGTTTGAGCAGTTGCCAAGAGTGTTGTCAGTTGTCCAGGTTATTACATTTGAATCTCAGCAGGCATTGTGTTGTTATATCCTTCTCTTTGTGGGGTTTTAAAACATCAGTTCTTGCCTTCTGTCCTTAGGGAGCCACATTAGACAAGACAGCATGGAGCCCAGTGATTTCTGGGACGATGTATCCAACTGCCGGTGTGGCGACCGGCTGATGACGCTGGAGCAACGCGCCAACCGACAGCACCAACGCTGCTTGGCACACTCCCTGGTGGGGACGCCCAACTATATCGCCCCCGAGGTGCTCCTGCGAAAAGGTGTGTGAGAATAAAAAGCATAATTACTGCACAGTATCTGATGACTGACACACCTTTTATTGTATTGGATGTTGTGATCTAAGAAAGCATTTAGACAGTTAACCTGTCGTGTGTGTTGTGTGCAGGTTACACACAGCTGTGTGACTGGTGGAGTGTGGGAGTGATCCTGTTTGAGATGTTGGTGGGACAGCCGCCTTTCCTTGCCCCCACGCCCACTGAGACTCAGATTAAGGTCAGTGAAGAGGGAGGATATCCCTGCTTTTATTTTGAATTTGAACACAGCTGCACAGATGGTTTTGAAAACACAATAATCTGGCTGTAAACAATTGGTTTACAGCTAATGAGGTTTACTCTATAGCTTTTCGTGAGGTTCATCCGTGTCACACAATCCTATATACCTTTGATTGTATTGTGAAAAAACAGTGATGCTCCAGAACAGCATCTGAGTGGACCTTATAGATATGTTGTCTTACTCAGATCTTCTTTTTAGTGTAGATATTGAAAGTCAAAACTGTAGGAATGAATTCTCCTGGTTCATATTTTACTGTGTACCGTGTTTAACTTTGTGTATTGTCTCCCCCCTCTGCAGGTCATTAACTGGGAGAGCACTCTGCAGGTGCCCGCCCAGGTTAAACTGAGCCCAGAGGCTGTCGATATCATTGGCCGCTTGTGTTGCTCTGCAGAGGATCGCCTGGGTGCCAATGGCGCTGGTGAGATCAAGGCTCACCCCTTCTTCTCCCTGGTGGATTTCTCTAGTAATCTGCGGCAGCAGCCGGCCCCCTACCGGCCCAAGATCGCCCACCCAATGGACACATCCAACTTTGACCCAGTGGAAGATGAAGGTGGTCCCGGTGCATGGAGTGACAGCGGGGACAGCACCCGGGCTTTGGATGCTCTCTGCTCCCCTCATGGGAAGCACCCAGAGCACGCTTTCTATGAGTTTACCTTCCGCAGGTTCTTTGACGATAACGGCTGCCCCTTCCACTACCCTAAACCGCTCGAGACCAGCGAGGTGTCGCTAAGCATACCTGGGGCCATCGGAATGGGCCCAGACGAGGAGGAGGAACAAGAAGAGGAGGATGAGGAAGATGAAGAGGAAGAAGGAGAGCAGGGAGAGGGGTGTGAGCCCGTGTATGTGTAGAGCTGTATGCTGACAGTCTTCCCGAGTGGCTCGTGTCTCTTAGCTGCCCTCGTCATTCAGCTCATGACCCTCCCACCTATCACTTGTCTTCTCATGTGTGTGCAGAAGTGTGCACGCTACACACGCGTCTCTGTGACTGTCAAACTGCAGGAACAGGGTAGATGAACACTGCCCTCTTGTGGAATGCATATATACAAAACATCCCCTCATCTGGGACCAAGAAACGGCGCTGCAGGAGTGAGCACCCACATCGAGTGTGAAGCGTAGGTGGTCAGGAGAACAGGACTCAGACACTGTACAAGTCGAAAGGAGATTCTGGTTCTTCCAGCAGCCTCTTGTCCCATTCCTTCCACCCTTGGTCTTACGGACAATTAAAACACCTCCACAGTGACCTTCAGACACAGGATCTACTTCCTGTTCTAACTGTGCTGCTTTACACTCAAATATTTGACACAGCAATGTGAAGAGTGGAACCAGTTTACTTGTTTATTGCGCCTGTTTTCATAGCTGCTGCAAAATAAGCTACAAAGACACACACACACAGCTCAGTAGTGTAGGGATGTTGGATTTCAGGTTGATTTCAGTGTCCATTCTGAGGTTTCAAGAGGTCGGCTCACACTAGGTGGACAAAGAAATTCTTCCAGAGTCCTTTGACGCACACTTGCCCACAGAGAAAGAGTTGCATTGTTGAGGTGTGAGAGAAAAATGTGTCCTTTTTGCAGCAGCAGCAGTTAGTTTTCAGAATCTTATATATCCACACCTGCCTCATTTTGTGCCAACTTCAGCTCAGTGTAATGTTTTGGAGCCCGATGCTTTTTTTACTCAGAGTTTTCTGTTACAAATATTCTTGTGTTGTTAAAATGCTTCAAATCACAGAGTCTCTGTCCTAACTTGGCTCTAAATTGGGCTCTAAAAGTCAAGCCAGGTTTAGTTTGCAGTAAATTCTTCTTGAGTTAGATCAGATGAAAGAAGCTCTTGTATTGAAATTATACTATCTGTTTACTGTGGGGCAGGTTGCCAGCACTTCACATATTTTCTCAGTCTTCAAGAGAATTAAGAGAAAGCCCTTGATCTATACACAATCTGTTGGGTCAGATTAGTCTTAGTTAGTTGGGTTGGACTGAGAATCAAAGCTCCACAGACAGACACATATTCACTAAGATCACACTTGTAGAGCTGTTTAGCAAAGATCAGTCCGACAGCTGTTACTTTATAAATCGTAACTTAACCAATCTCCTATGATCTGGAGGATGTCATGAAAAAAAACAAACAAAGCAAAGCAACATGTCCTAACAACAGACAAACATGTGATAGTATGACTATGTGCAATACAAAAAAACCATTATATATAGTTTTCTAAACACTTACTATCCTTTTAAAATTTTAATTCTGAAATGTACAAATATATTGGTTTATATAAATATATATATTCTCTTTTCAGTTACAACATGCTGCTTATTATTGTGTTTAATATTATTTACATTATTATAATTGTTATTACATGTGTTTTTTGTGGTTGTGGTGAAAGAAGTGTCGACTTAAGTGTGTCTGGGGTTTGAAAGTAACGAGCTGAGTGCCTTTCTTACTGAATGTCGGAGTGCGTGACGCCACTCGACGATGGGGAAAGACGACTGCGGGGATGCGAATGATGATAAGTGTCACAGAACATTCGAAGGTATGCTTTTCTCCTGCTGCAGCCAGGCTGGCCCTGAGTGTAGAGGAGGGGAGTGAGAAGTGTTTCTGTTTCACAGAGAGAGAGATGGAATCGGGTTAGGAGATGAAGAGAAGGGAGGGAAGTTGGCTTCGGGAAATTCAGAGGAAAAAAAAGAATATGAATAGCTTTCTCTATTTACAACTTCAACAAAGAGTTAGTGTTTTGGTACATGTTCTTTTATTTATCCAAAATGACCACAAGTTCAAGTGTTTGTGTGTATAACTCTGTACTTTTTACTACAGACCAGTGCCATGTTGTGCGTTGGAGCTCTGCTGCTCATCAGATGACGCTAACATCCAGTACATTCTTGCTTACAGACAATCAGCCAGCAATTGTGCCGAACTGAACTGTTTGGTAAATGAATCCCAAACTTTCCAGAAGTATTCTAAATTTGTCTCGATGACTGGGGATGCTGAAGGGGTCGCAGCTTTCAAAGCGATTCTCTGATGTTAAACGCTGTGTGGATAAGATTTGTTACAGTTGATTTTTCTGTTGTTTTGCTTTTTTTTTCCCTGTAAATGTGCCTTTTCTAACACGAGCAACACAATGTTAAATGGCTGCCTTCTTACTTTCGTCATAACTGTCACAGACTTTTTTTTACCTGTTGTTATTCTTGATTGGGGGAAGGTAACAGAGCGCGCTCTTATTTCACATCAGCGCCGGCTGTGTTTACACACAACAGTCACTCTTTAATTTAGAATGAGTAGAATCAGATCATTGGAATAGATGAGATTTTCAGTCAGCAATGAACAGTGCAATATTATTGCAATATCTTTAAAAAAGAAAAGAAAAAGAAAAATAGGAGTAATGCTGTTTTGCTAATCTAGCGCTTTGTTTATTGTATGTTTTAGATTTTATTTATTACTTTTTTAATTAGTTAAATTAAAATTGGAGTTCACAAATGGGTCAAGATGGTCTTCTTTAACCGTGATTAAAAAAAACATACAAAGAGGACAATTACAAAGTTATTTACAATATGATCATATGCACAGTTTTGACATGATAAGAATAAGTAACACAGTAATGGTCAATACACAGTTATTGTATCAGAAAGTGACTTTCCTCTTTATAGGGCTTTTCCCTATGGAAGCACTATTCAGATAGCTTTTATTTTCATTTATTATTTCTTATAAATTTTTTTTAGTTGCTATGCATTGTTTTAGGAAAGGGAAACAGGGTTTTTACCACTGTACAGTGTTACATCTCAGGTCTTGTTTAAACTTCGGAAGCTGCTGCTTGGTTGTTTTTTGTTGTTGTTTTTCTTTCTCCAGACCGAAGTGGATCAAAGTTCAAATTTCACATCAGATTTAATCATCTGTTGCATGGTTCGAAACATAGTTTAGTTCGTTATGACTGTGTCCAGTGGTGGGTTAAAGTAGAGCCAGCAGTATTGTGTGTGTGTAAACACAGCCAGAGTTTTGTCTGCGAGCTGATAAAATGGGATCCGTCACAGATGATGTGATGAATCATCGCCACACTGAGATTGTCGCTGCTCTGCCACTTTTTCCCCATTCATCTTTTCTCTCTCAGCTGGTCCAGACATTTAACACTTCCCTAAATATCATTGACTGCATTGCCAATCCACACTGACTAGGATGGACTGCTCCTTTAACAGAAAAAACAAAACAAAAAAGCTTTATAAAACAAACAGCCATGGCTCTCAGTTGAGTGTGTGAGTGCCACAAAGTGTGTGAGGTGTTTCTTGGAAATGCTTCGTTTTTAAAGTTTGAGAATAATGACTGACAATCTTTGACTGACTTTATGTCCTCTATTTTGATTTCTTCTCAAGACTTACTCATGTATCCTTTACATTTTGTGTTTTTACTCTACAAAGTCTTCGCTTGTCTTTAACGTGTGATACAATTCTGTTACTCTTGAATTTATATTTATACAGATATACATATTTTTTGTATCTTTTCTCCTTTTTTCCACTCCCCCAAGTTCCCCTGTGCTAATGTTAAAACATGTCTACACAGTATTATAGATGATGTCATTTGGACAGCTCTCTCTTTTTTTACATTTATGTATGAACTGAGAATTTGTAAATTCTTTCACTGTCCTTGTGTGTAAAATATATGTATAAATTAAATTAACCAGCTTGGATTCTAGTCAATGACTTTATAAAAGGAACATGACACAGAAGGTCCATTGCCATTTGTAGATGTTATTCTCAGATTCATGTACTGGGCCCATGAAAGGAAAAAAGCAGTTCTATAAGTAGCAAATTGAATGTTGTGTGAAAACAAAATATACATATATATCACCTTTGCAAAATAAGCCATAACAAATTTAGACTACATTTGAAAAAAAATATTTTATTGCATTAACAAGTAAAGGTACATAATTTATTAAGAGACATACTGATTGATGGAAAAATGAATTTAAAAGTTTGACTTTGCTTAAAAAAAAATTAGGTGGTTGATGTTACCTAAAAATAGGATAACATCATTGGAAGTAAAATTGCAATATTACAAGTATTATTCTTTTCAACACTTGAAAGAACCCTAATTGCTGTGCTGGTAATTTGTCTTGTGTAACTTAACGACATTCAGACAGAATTTTTAATATAAGTAGCAATATAGCATCAACTCCCAAATTTTATATGTAACATGTCATTATGTATGATGTCATTATGTCATGTAATTTGTGAAATTTACATGAAATTACATGGACAAATTTGTCCATGAGCTCCATGGACAAATTTGATCTCAAGTAGGCCAGACTAGTCAAATCATTGCATATTTACTGGTTATTCACAAGCTTTCTATGTCCTTAAGTGTAAAGAAAAACCAAATACATTTTTAAAATGTTCACGTGTCCTAGCATATATTTTATATTTAAAAATGCTGAAGCTTTCATGAACCACACCATTACCTATATTTGCCAAACAACAACTGTTTTTATTTCTTGTTAAATTCTTCTTTTTTTTTTAATGAGAATTTTATATTTAAAACGGATGATGAACAATCTGAGATATCTTTAAGAAAAGTAAGCACTATTTCAGTGACTTGCCTCAGTTTTTACACGTCCTTCGACTCTGCTGTCATTACATGCAGATTGTAGATCAGAGGGGAGAGGCACAAAACCTGAACCAACAATGACGGTATTTTACATCTTTCTGACTTCTATCTAGAATAGAGTAATGACTTCACTGCAGTTTCCACACTTTGCTAAGCCTCACAATGGGCCAGGCGGAAACCTTTGGCATAGTGTAAACTACAACGTAAGTTCAATGTAGGTGACATTTGAGTAATAATTGTATAACCTCCCCAATACTGAGATGGATATAACCATGTATAATATTTACGTTATTCTGCAAAATACTTGTAAAGCCTTGAAATGTATTACAAATATGACAAATGCAGAGGTTATTGCAATAGTAAAGAACAAAAAGTTATTAGTAACTTATAAGTATTTACATTGAGATTGCGACATTTAATCTAATGTTAATTTAAAATAATAAAGAAAAAAATCCAGGAATAACATTCATTTTCAGGTCGATTGTGGATGTGCCTTTTTTTTTTTTATACATTCCATACAACAATAACAACAATAATAATGATAACTGAATATGTTGCTGGCTGCACGAGCCGTCACAGTGGCAGCCACAAAGTTGTTGTGATTACATAACTCGCCGTGCGCAGGCGACGGGTAACCAGCGCAGTAATCCCACAATGCAGAGCGCATGGCGCGTCATTGGAGAGGGACGATGATGGCGGCGGTCGGTGCACCAGAAGTGATCACACAGCTGGAAAGCGCTGCCAAAGTTTTAATGGTGAGACATTCACTGCCGGTCTGCGGACCTGGGAGGGACGGTGAACGTATGTTAAACCAGTCTCGGGTGGAGTTAGGCGGTCGGGGGCTCCGGCGGGGGTCTGTTTGGTCCCGGTTGTTGTTGTTTAATGTGTTCAGTTTTTACCGGAGAATGTGAGCGATGCGTGGCGCAGCGCCTGGGCTGTCTCCATCCCACAGAGGAAAAAAATTATTCCGCTCTTTCTCCAAACATTTCTCCCGCTCTTACCTGTCCTTCCTATCACGAGGCGCCATCACCGTAAAATATTACCCCGCGTTTGGACGCTTTCCAATGTGGCTCGGTTTTCCAGAAACTTCAGCGGTTCGTTCGTGTCGGTGCCCTTTCAACCGTTATATCAAGTTTTTTGTACTCCGAGCATTTCGGATCGGTGTACTCCGTATCCCTGTTGCTAGCTTATCCCGTGCTTCCTCCGACACATCAAGTGTTTGACCCTCTGCCCCCCTCTCTGAACAGCCTGCGTTGCTACAAATGAGGCTGATTACCCCAGCTAAGAGCAAGCAGCTAACCATGTGCATGTCATGAGTCGGAGTGCTAGCTGCAGTCTGCTCGTACTTTCTGCCATCTTGTTAGGGTTTAAAACTAAAAGCACCCTTTCAGATGTCATGCAGACTTCTGAGAACAGTATGTTCTAGCAAACGACCAAGTCCTTAATGTTCATATTTCAGTCAGCAGCAGGTGTCTTCGTCATGTCTGCTTATCAGCGGCTCCGCTTGTTTTATGGATTCATGTATACACACACAAGGGTCACTTGGCTAAGTACACCTTGCTAGTACAAGGCTGGACTCACGTTATGTCTTCAGAACTTTTACTTCTTCATGGGAAACCTTCAGCAAGGTGTTGGACTGATTTCCTTTGGTAAATGTTGATACAAGGCAGGATAGATCAGTGCTTTCAAATTCTGTCCCTGCCATCCGAATGTCACTGCAGACTTGTTTTCCAATTTCTGTTCAAATTGTAGTCTCGGTTGCCGTCTGCTGGTGCTGCTGTAGCCCATCTGCTTCTGAATTTGATTTGCATTCATTATGAGTTATTGTTACTCAGCTCGACTTCCCTACTCTGACCTCTGGCAACAACAAGGCGTTTTCATCCAGAGAACTGAGACTCGCTGGATGTTTTGTCCTTTCTGGACCATTCTCTTTGAAACCTAGAGATCAGCAGTTTCTGAGCCTGTCTGGCAATAAACACACCACAGTCAAGTACATTTTTGGGGGACTAGTTCGCTCTAGGAACCAGTCCACCGAGTGACTGATGCAGGTCCAATGGATCGCTTTTCTAAATTTGTGCTATGAAGTCAACAGGCTCTTTTGTTTTTCAATAAAATGCAATGCTACGCCTTGTGAGGTGATGGTAACTCAAAGGTCATAAGACATCACTTTTTTTTTTTTTTTAAATGAATGACTCACCAACAGTTCTTTATGTTAAAAAATGCCCTTGTCTTACTTTTTTAGACTAAAATTGGGCAGTACATGCCCCATTAAAGCATGTGTGGCATTCTTATCCTAGAAAGCAGAGCCCAGTTGATACTGGGGGGTTTTTTTTGGTCTAAATGTCAGGAGTGAGACCACACCTCATGCACTCCCTTTCCGGTTCTATGACTATAAATGCCCACAGGCTGTTTCTTGTCATTTTTGTGCCTCTCATTTATTGAGGCCTGAAATCTAAGCTTATTTCATCTACTCTCTTTTAAAAATGTGTTGTTAGTCTTATTGTGGATGTTGTTTCTGCTAATGAAGTGTTTGAAATTTCACTAGTTGGTTAGCGACTTCTGAGTGGGTTTGAATCCCCCCAGTTGGCTGGGGTTTTTCTACTGCTACATATGCTGCTGAGAATATAAACAGTACATTTCTAACATAGTATTTTGACTTGATTCTTACTCCTCTGCATTTTATTCACTACGTGTCATTGTGGCAGCTTTATCTGTTTTACATTTATGTTTTACTATCAAGGGAAATATTAGATTGTATTCTTTTAGAGTACATTGTCTGCCATCTGATCATGATAGATTTTGTGGCTTGAAAAATGAAGTCTGTGTGTGTGTGCGCTCTCAGATAAAAAGGCCTTTCTTTCCTCTCCTGCCTTTCGCCGCAGAATTGCTTTTACTGCAATTAGGTCTGGAATGTGACTTTCCTGCTGAGCTGTATCATGGCGAGCCTGCTCAATAGAAATTTCTGTGTTGCACTGTTTCACTTTTTTTTTCTTTGTAATTGGAGTTATAAGATTTTTCATTCTTATGGAGCCTTTCTGTCATTACCGTTTGTGTGCTTCTGTAAAGGACAAAAACGGTATTTAGTTTTACAATAGTATTGATTTTTTATAATGAGACAGTTCCTCTGTACACTGTACATGCTGTACTGTCGCCAATCTTAGTGATGCTTTCTGTTGTCGAGCTGAGTGAGTGGCTGCCAGTCAGGGCTCATCTTTCAGTTATAATAGCACAGAAGCTGGATAGTGGAATGGATTGATTGATTGACTGGATTTAATAACAAAGAGAAAAACAAAAGAACATAACTCAATTTGTTTGTGTAGTGTCCTGTCAAATATCTCAAATGTTTGCTATTATTCATGTAAAGTCATACACTATATGGCACATTTGCTCTTGAATGAGGTTTCCTCAAAAAAAAAAAAGAAAAATTCCTCTAGGACTGTATATGAATTTATTGATTTTAAAGTAAAATGTAATAAAACAGCACTTCACAAATACAAGCCATAATCTTAACATCAAGGAGAATACAGATGATTCGAACAATTCGTTTGCCTTTTATTTTCCTGGGAAACAAAATTGTACTTATGTAAGTCTGTGTCTGAAGGTCAGAAAAAACACTACACGGTAACAAAACTGAACAACTTCTCCACCCCTCAGTGTCCCTACTACACCCTATTCTGTTATTTTCCAAGTGATGCAGCTGTCACCTGTTTACATTAGGTACTAAACAGCAGCCAGTCAACTCACGGGATACGCGTACAGCAATCCCAGACAAATTACACTGGCTCCCCATTCATTACATAATAAGATTTTATTGATTACTTTTAAATAACTACATGGGGCATTTCTCATTTTGATCACAGAGCTCTTTACCCTTTAATCCTCAGTTTAAAAAAAGCTTTTAGAAACCTCCCATACAGACCAGCTTTATCAGACCATTTTTTTAATGTTGCAAATTTTCAAATCTGGTTTTGAAAGCTGATGTGGAAGTAAATCTACGTATTGTCAGCACTGTGCTAACAAGTCAAGCCATTCGAAAAATGCCATGTTCTGTTAAACAAAGCTTTGAAAGTGGCATTTAATTCAAAGTCATTCAGTGGAGAAGAGTTGATGCTCCGTTTTAAAGCTGTGTACTAAATGGTACGACCTCTTTTTACAGGCACCGCCGTCTATGGTCAGCACAGAGCAGAGACAGCATGCTGAACACGTATTCCTCTCCTTCAGGAAGTCCAAGTCCCCTTTTGCCATTTGCAAGCATATCTTGGGTGAGCATTGATTTGAATAATTTAACTTGCATATTGTTTTATAAATATGGTTTTATCTTATAAAGGCTATTCCCCTTCATGTCTATTTTTCTTCTCTCATAAACCTTCAGTTGTGGTGTTTATGGGTGTGACCCAGACATTTTAGTGTTGTAGACTCTCATGCGCGCAGAAGATTATTATTATTATTATTATTGTTTGATTCATGACTTTATTTACTGTATGACAACATATGAGCTGTACAGCTTTGAAAACAAAATATCAGTATTCATTTCATTCATTTATTACAAACCCCATCACCAGCGATACTTGGACATTGTGTTAACTGTACAGTTTTACTGATTTTAGACCTTATTTTTAATTGCTAATGGTACAATTAGCCCACAGTAAATTTCATTTCAATAATAATAATACATGAGGCAACAATAATGTGTTGCCTCATGTTAAAAGAAAACCCCTTGTGTAACTGACTGCTAAGTAGGGTTAAATGGTAACATAATATAATACAAACATAATATTCACAAATATGAATGGAGAAAGTTCCCCATTGTGTGAGCAGCTGCAAAGTTTAACAATAAAAAATATACAAGTAAAAAATAACTAGTCCTGAATAGACGCTGGGACGGCATTGTATTGAAAGCAAACCTTATTTTTGTGGTTAAAAATCACTGTATGGGCTCAGGATGATGTCTGATAGCTACCACCTGTGAGCACTGTGGTAGCTCACCGGTGGACTTTTAACTTGCGCATCAGTAACACAAGTTAAAAGTCCACCAAGATCATGACAAAATTATCCATGAACAAGGGAGACTGGGCTAAAGTGAAGCTGTGATCTGATCAATCAAAAGGTGAAATTTTAAACTTTCTGAAAATCTTTCAGGCTCAAGAGGAGAAACTTGCATGTCAGTCACAGTCAGGCACATGGAAACAATTCAGTGTATTTAGGCTTGTAGACATGGTCAAGATGACATGCTGAAGTTAGCATCAGAATGGGGAAGAGACTTTGTGACTTTCATCATGACATGGTTGTTGGTAGGGCTGTGCGATATGACGAAATATATCGGATGACGAAATTAAAACGTCTATTGTTTCATATTGCATGCTATCATTTGTTTCTTGGTGTCGCAAAATACACTGTTTACTGCAGTATTTTTTAAATTGTCTGGTTGGCCACCATGTGGCTGCAGGTACAGAGAATACCAGCATGGCCAGTGACGATGAGGCAGAACCAGGTAGCTCCAAACAGAAGGACCAGTCAAAACAAATCAAGGACCTTATTCCTAAACGAGGGGCTACCTCTGTAGCATGGACATGGTTTGGTTATGAAAAGTCTGACACGGACCAGAAAACTGTACTATGCAAATTGTGCAGGAAACCGGTCCCCACCTCAGACTCAAACATGGCAAACCTTTTCAACCACCTACACAAGAATCACGTGAAAGAGTAGAGCAGAGAGTTTATGGATGAGAAGCAAAAAAGAGCAGCGTGTAATAAATACTCACAAAGAAAATGACGGCCGTTGCAACTTATGTCTAAATATATATATAGCTTCATGCATCGGTCAAAACACACGACTCCAGGTACACGATGCCCATCCGAAAACACTTAACACAAGTCAAGTTGCCTGAGATTCACAGAATTTACAGAAATGCACTATTTAGTGATATATATCTTTATCAGGTAGGGCTGCCACGATTAGTCGACTAGTCACGATTACGTCGACTATCAAAATCGTCGACGACTAATTTAATAGTCGATGCGTCGTTTGATGCTTTTAAGATCCCAAAAGACGCAGGAAGTAGTAGGATTTAACAGACCGAAACAGAAGACGGCAGCACTGCATGTACAAGGATGCCAGCTTGCCGTTAAACCCAGAAGAAGAAGCTGTGTCCCAGAATTCATAGT